>OZ020529.1:40752522-40922265 GCA_963971445.1 Ornithomya chloropus | reverse complement strand
AGAGAGATCACATACTTTCTAATAACGGGTGGACTATCCTCCACTTGGCTGTTAGCCTCACTAGCTAGACGCAAAGCCAGCTCATGATCGCGCCTTTCCTGTTCAAGCTGACGCCTAAATTTAGCATCGTCTTGTGCCTCCTTTTCAAGTTGAGCCTGTAATACCAAAGCCGCCTTTCTATCTTCCTCTTCTTGTTTTATACGTTCAGCCTCTTCAGCTTTGCGTCGAGCTTCCATTTCTGCTTTTCTGTTAATATGAGAATAAGTGGAAGATGTTATATTTTCGCGTATGTTATGGGAAAATAAATACACTTTTAGGGCTAAAAAGAGACTGTCGTTGTATTAGACCAATCGATTTAGAATCAATTTCTGAATTGATGTAAATGTGTCCTGATTTAATGACCAAGTGGCGTGGGCTAATTAAATAGTGGGATTGAGCCGTTTTTTTATACCTTCCACATAAGAAGGGAGGGGGGTCTCGCTTGCAATAACCAGAAGGAGGCGTCAGAGACCCTACAAAGCGAATTTAACTGAGTCGATCTAGTCATCTGTTGTTGGTATTCCTAGATATTTTTAGATATTAAGGTGAAATTTTGGTACTTAAAGTTTTTGAACGCAGATCACTATATAAAATGAGCAAAATCGATCAAGATCCACGCCCACAATCTAATCAATAATCTATATATCTGCCACAAACATTTATCTATGACCTCGACATTTGGTATGGTTATTCTTTCTATTGACGTGCCAAAAATCGGCGTGGTCGGATAACACGCACGCCTACAATTTACATAAAACCCCTTCCGACTTACAAGCTGATACGTAATACATGCACTATTATAGAAGGCGTAATGGTATCGTTTTCTATGTATATGTGGAGGGTGTTTAAGATTTGGCCTAAGCCAAATTTAGTTTTCTTACTTACAATCGTTTATTTTCCGCCTCCTCACGTTTCAAACGTTCCTCTTCTTCTTTGGCACGACGTTCAGCTTCCAAAGCTTCTTGAATTTTACGTAAACGTTCCTGCTCCTCAGCCTGCTGCTGTTCCTGTGTACATGCAAAAATGAAATTTTGCCAAATTTATGTTCAGTTGTGAGGGTAACAATTGCTATTCACCTTTAGTTTACTATTTAAGTCAACGGTAACTTTATTCATATTAGCCATTATAACTGTATAGAGACCGTCAATTTCACGTGAGGTGATGCGTAAATTCTCCTAATATTTTAACAAACAACAATTGTTATTGAATTTCTAGATGATTTGTTAGTGTCTTGCCTTTATTTGATAAATAGCTGCGTTGATTTGTTTCTGAATATCGTTCACTTCTTTGAGAATATCGTCGCGACCCTTCTTCAAATCATTTGCTATCTCTATAGTCTTTTGAGCATTCAAACGTATATTCTTAATTTTTAAAATACCCATAAAACGAGGACGATGCTGTTCACGACACAAATAACCTCTGACAGCTGTTTGTATGGTAAGTACGCACTTGTTGCGATACTTGATGCGGTTTCGTACTGCAATCAAGAAAAGTTAAGAGATTACAAGATAGAAAGAGTTTAAAACGCTTACACTTAATAACGCAAACAGCACCCAATGCAGATTTCACCCATCTTGAACGTATCAACCATTTTTTAACCTTTGCAACAATAGCTCTAAGATTGTCAGGATCCGATTTCATAATACGATCAAATTCTATAAATTTGCCCGGACGAAAGAATACTTTCGTAATGCCGAACTTAAAGTCACGCGAGCTGAGGTTTAAACTTTGCAGCATGGCCTCACAAAAAGTTCGCGGTGGTAGTTTCACCAACTCGGGCGGCAAGTAAGTCTTGTACATGTTATATAAATCACCAAATGATACCCGAGATGGATAGCCATGTTCCATCAGCTCCAGTACGGATATAGTACCCGAACATTTGAGTTGAGCCAGAGCCAGACCACCTTCAAATTCGCGATCAGTCATTTTACTATTCGGCTTAATGCAGCGTATAAAATTGGTACCCTTTTGGGAAGGGAATACGAAAAACAAAAGGACGAAATGTATTTTTCCTTAAATTAATTTTATATAACACTTACATTCTTTTCTAGTTTTTCCATTAATTCAGCCAACTGAGATTTGAATTTTGAACCAACTGATATGAAATTCAATTTACCAAGAGTACTGGAACTACTGCCAGAAGGGAAGAGAGATTGCAATAACAGATTTTTACATTCTTGCACTAGACCCTCTAGAGAGGCATGTAAAGCATCATTGTTTTTTTCGATAAATTGCTCCTGAAACGTAATCACTTTAATTTTTATTTACTTTGTAGCCACAAATATTGTCCATACCGTGTTATAACACACAGCACCGGCAAAATGTCTAACTAGGAAACCTTCTTCATCCCTCAGTGTGCGATGTGCTTTCAGTCTTGATGATCTAGGCAAAGCCAAACGAAAATGATTGGCCCAGGCTTTGTGTACCTCGATTGTAAAATGCGAAGCCGACGGTTTGGGTAATTTGGATTCTTCATCTAATAGTGTATAAATGCCATTCGATTTCGATTCAATCAATTCTATAATATCTTGATTATCAGTGAATGAAATTTCCGGAACATTTAACCCTTCGCGTTTATACAGTTCTTGTTCGTTTTTCAGAATGTTATCGTTAAAGAATTTTTGCAATTTCTCATTACAATAATTAATGCAAAACTGTTCAAACGAGTTTACTGTAAAGTACTCAAAACCAGCTATATCCAAGACACCGATGTAGAAATTGGACGCCTGAAAGGGTATACTCTGATTTATTAAAGCCACCACATGATCAAACAAACGACTGTATATAGCCTTGGCTAGAGCATCACGTGCATTTGAGGCTTCGTACATCTTAAGCGGTACCCTATGTGTTTATAAGGATACAATCATTAAATGAATGCCCACTACAAAAAAATCACATGAATACTTACATAATGACGGTACCTTTAAATCCGCCCCCTTTGCTCTGCATTACTCTAGACACCAAAGCTTGACGCAATTCATCTATGTCCACGCCCAGCAGACGACAAGTTATATTTAAAGATTTTTCCGAAGATTCAGACACTTGACAGCCACCGCGCACATCATCGGGTATCTCCTCAAATGATATATTGCCCAAATGTAAAACAGCCGCCACCAATGAATATATCTCCAATTTTTGTTCGTCCCTTAAACCCAAACGTACCAAGGCCTCGTCTAAGCTTTGAAAGTGATTGTAATCATCGATGATGGGATCTTTTAAAGGGCCTTTTTCTTGATGAGCTGTCGATTTTTGATCTTGTGGTATCAAATGTTCAGTCTTGCTATTGGTAAAGTATTGAGTGCAACCAGAAAGATACTAAAAAACAAAATTGAAAAGTGCTCTAAAACCGAATTATGCCACCTACCCTGTAATCGTCCGGTTTGCCTAAACATAATTTATTACGTAATTCGGATGGTGCTCCCGCCAACAACATGTAGAACACATGGTAGTTGCGCTCTTCAGCACTTTGTGTACAAATGCGACTCTTCTCCAATAAATAATGAGATATATAGCCACCTACCAATTGACACTTTGCATTATAATGAACTTCAATGAATTTGCCAAAACGTGAAGAATTATTATTGCGAGTAGTTTTAGCATTGCCGAAAGCTTCCAATACGGGATTAGCTTTGGAGAATAATAGAAAAAATTATCAAATGCATACATCTGACATAATTTTGTTTTTCAACAAGGGCATAACATAAGTTTCCGCGTTTCAAGTGATCAGTTCTAAAGTTGATTTGGTTTTGTAAGAGTGTAAGTCAAGGTCTTTATATAAAATACACTACAATGTGATTTGAAATATTCGCAATTCCCTTTAGTGGCTTGGAATCGACTGATTCGGCTCATTTTGAACTGAACCATTTATGGCTGCAATATTTTCAGTACTTCCACTGGTGCGTTATGTGACTGGTACAGGAATCGTGAATATTTTGTCTAGTATAGTTTGCACAGCCTGTTTGGTTGGGCAATTATTACAAACGAAAATTGCAGTAAGCGCTGTTAAAGCTGCGGCCACCCACTCAAAATTTCGAAGTAATTTTTAAAAACTTCCAAACGTTGCTCGTTTATAAACTTCATTATATTAAAAATGTTAACCTTGAGTGACTTAAAATTGACAGATCATGGAAAACGTTCGTTCAACAATACGTTCGTATTGAAATATAAAATTGTTATGTCCCTGTTGAAAAACGCTTGATCATCAACTAACCATCTAATATTTTTTGTTCGATGGGACCCGCGCTATCTTGGGAGTGACATAGATATTTTAAAAGATATTTAGTGGATTCCGTTTTGCCTGCACCCGATTCTCCCGATACAATTATTGATTGCGATGATTTATAAACGCGCATATCTCTTATAGCTTTGTCCGCTGGCAAAGTAAATTCATTATTAAAAAATAGAAACGATCTAAAGAGTTGAAAAATATCTTACCTATGGCGAATACATGAGGTGGCAATTCCCCCAAGGAGCGCCCATTATATTTTTTAATTGTGGCAGGTGCATAGAGATCGGTAATTTCTCGGTAAGGATTTACGGCTATCAAAATATTTGCCACATATGTCTACAAAATATTGATTAGCTAGGTGTCTTCAGATATATGTTAAGATTGAAAAACTTACATAAATTTTATCTTTATAATAGCGACCTTTTAAATTATCCAAAAATGTGGCTTCGTTCAAGAGCATCAGTTCACCTAAAATTAGTATATCATAACGTGTGTAATAGATTTTAATATTTTCTTCAATTGAGAGAGTGCTTAGTGGCCCCATTTTAAATAGAAGCCAGTCTGCATTAACTATGTCAACTTAGATTTTGATGCTGAACATAATTTTACATTTTACATTATGGGGTGTCTGAGGCTACGGTTTAAATGGAACAAATTTATATAGCTGGATGGTCGGACAGAACGGTCTTTCTTTAGCAAATTAATATAATAAGAGTTGCAAACTATTGACGAGCAGGTTAATGAAATATCTTTCCAGAATTTCATGTGAAGTTTTAGGTTATATACACATAATCTGTATTCATTTGCCGCATCAACTGATTACTTTTATTGCCGTATTGTGAAGTTTTCCAAACATGACACACTTTGCAATTTCGCATTTTAGCAACAACCACGTTTACGTATGTGGGTCACTACGCTTCATTTTTATGAGCAAATAAAAAAGATACCATGTACCAAGAATTGTAACACTTTCAACACAGAAATGATTTGTCAAACAAACAGGTTTTTAGCAACAACATCAGCATCCGCTGTTGTGTTAATTTTTTCATTCTTGCTCTTCTTGCTACTTACAGTTGTCATCGTGATCCTGGGGACCATCACACGATGAAAATATATCGTCCATGTGACACATGCGTTTGCCATAATTAGAGTTGATGGGTGTAACTTCAAATTCTTTCGCACCAAGCTCCGATATACGACACTGTATGTAGCCCTCCACCGGATCACGGGCCCACACAAGTTGTGTGTCCATTTTTTGTACTACAATTATATCAAAAAAATTTAAAGACAAGTAATATTATATATTTTTAAACCTTTCAACATCTTCACTTATGTGCGTAGAAATTTTATTTATTTGTGGAAATAATCTTATCAAAATATATCATGTGATACACACACCAGGTTGAAAATGTTAAATATATAAAACGCGTAAGAAAAGTAAATTTGGCTTAGGCCAAATCTTAAATACCCTCCACATTCACAACGGTGGGCGTGGCAAACATATCGCGCCCTCTAATAGTGATTGCATTCGGTATCAGCTTGTCAGTTTAGTTTTATGGTGCATAAAGTTATTCGTAAATTGTGGGCGTGTATATTATACCACCACGCTCATTTACGGCACATCGATGGACGTGATAACTATGCATTTGCATCCCAAATTTCACATTCATAGGTTATTCTTTGTGGCATATATATATTTTTTTGTTGATTGGGGGCGTGGCTCGTGGCCAATTTTATCCATTTTAAATAGTGATCTGCATGCAAAAACTAAATGTACTATGTGTACAAAATTTCAGCTCAATATCTCAAAATTTGCGCCAACAACAGACAGATGCACGGACATACATGTCTAGATCGATTCAGTTTTTGATGCTGATTAAGAATATATAAACTTTGTAGGATCTCTGACGCCTCCTACTGGATGTTGCAAACGGGAGAACAAACTTAGTATACCTCCCATCTTATGGGGAGAGTATAAAAACTGGCAAAGGGCTTAAGAGGTGTATGAGTAATATTTACAGATCACACAGTTATACTCTAAACATAATTAACTAGATACTTTTGTGTGTAGGATATAAGAAAAAACTATACACGGGGTTAAGCCGAATGCTAAATATCCAACACTTGGACTTGGATTATATTTCTTACACAGTTACCAACGATTAAAATTAATGACTCAAAATATGAATTAGATTTTTTTTTTTTTTTTTATGGCCATTTTAAACAATTTTTTTAGAGATACTGCTACAGCTTGACCAACCATTTGCACACATCAATTAAAAATATTCTTCTGCAACACAAGATGTCAAGTTTTACTACCCACATACCCACATACGAATATATGTTATAAAGACGGAAATATCTAGGTGAATAAATGCATTTTTTTCAATGATGATTAAGAATATGAATAAATTTAGATATGACGTATAAGAAAGAATATACTATATAAACTAGTTTTTGTCATTGTCGCGGTGAGTGTAAAAACACAGATAAAATCGCGGAAAAGAGACCGTTTTAGAAACGTGCTATCTCGTGCATGTACTTGTTACTATTTAGTAAGTGAAACGTTTATGGTTGGTTAAAGCCATACATTTGACGCCCTGCATTACTCCATTCCACATATTATGATAGAATTGTATTCGTAAACACGACCCATTGATACAAAAGTCACTTCGTGAAGTATCACTATATGGGTCGGGGTTCTAAAAATGGTTCATTTCGATCCATTTTAAAAAGGGTTCCACTTTGGGCTTAAGTATGTCCTTGTACCAAATTTCATCAAAATATAATAAAAAAATGCGATCTGTAGCTTGTTCATATATTAAATGGACAGACAGACACAAACGATTAAATCGATATAGAAAGTGATTCTTATTCGATATAGGTTTTGCTGTAAGGTTTGATTCAGTCAAAAGCGGAAAACTACGATCCTGAAGCCTCAAAACAGGACTTTTAAATTAAATTCTATCAAGTGGCGTCAGATCAGCGCGTTGCCTGCACTTGCATAAATTTTCTTGTAAGTTTTATGAAATTAGTTCATTAGCGTACAAAAATTCAAACAATGTTACTTTGTTTCACAAAGTGACGATGGGATGTAAACATGAGTCCAGTACATAAATGAGAATTTTCAATTAAATTGAACTTGATGATGTGACGGGATTATTTATGAAATTCTCAATTACACCCGCTTCACAGTTCATACAGAAAAGCAATGAAAATAATTTTTATTTTATGTGGACATCTTCACTTCACCCTCAATTGTGTTGAGCATATTGATTGATTACTGTGTAAATTGAGGTTGCACCATAACAAATGTGAACCCACATAGAAAATGTTCTAAAATATTCTTATTTAGAAATTGTTTTGAAGCTCGTAAGGACCCCTTACATACCCTTGCATAAAGCAGATTTCTTTACAACCACTTGAGTTTATGCTGTCAGTGTCACTGCCAATGTCGCCTAGATGACGTTCATTCTGACAATTTGCTGTACTCTGTATTTGTTATTGTTGTTGTTGTTATTATTATATGATGCAATGGAAAAACGCACATAATTAAATACATCATCCAAGCGTGACAAAATTACATACGAAAGTGTTGTTGTTGGCTCATGTTTTACACTATCTTCACATGAAACATTCATTATTATGATTATAGGAGGCACAATACATAATAATAATATGTATGTATGTGCTTGTATACTGCACAAGTATACTTTTCAGAAAACTGAAGAGCTGCCTCTCGGTTGTCTTTTCATGTTTCTTTTTCATTTGTTTTATACATGTTATAATAGTCCAATGGATATGTATCCACATACAAACATATCGCATGCAACTGCATGTCTGACGTGGTAGTGTTAGTTGTGACAACTATGTTGCATCATGGGTGTGGATGTATTGCTTTTGGGTTATTCTGGAGCTCTGTTGGATGTTGGGTAATGTTATCAAGATTGCATTTAATTGTCTGCAAAATGATTGCCAATTAGAATATCCTCCAAGTCAACCCACATTTTGCACTGCATCACTTTTTTATTACTTTATATCCGGCTTCTCTATACTACAAGTATTGGGTGTAAATACAACTTAAATAGTTCACTTAATTTGCATCCTCTTATACGTTTTGGCTTAAGTTTGTAAATGGTTTAGAGTTGACGCTAAATTCGGAATTATTATACTGGGTATATTAAGTTTCTGGGAGTTCTTGTCAATTATCAAAATATCAACAGAGATCGATTATTTTCTCGATTAATTTAATTATGTCCGTCTGTCTACGTTTTTGTGCGTTCAATCTTCAGGTCGGAATTTTTAAATAATTTTGAAGAAATTTTAAAAAACGTTACCCGGGTAGAATACACACAGACACATACAGGACAGACAGACCGACAGACATGTTTAGTTTGATTCAGTATTCAATTTTGATAAATTGACACATACTAGCGGTATGCATGTGATGGTGGGTATAAGAAACTTCCATGAATAAATATATTTCTCTCCCCCGATTTTTTTGTAGAATTTCTATTTATTCTATAAAAAAAAACAAAACTTACCCTCAATGTTTTTATGTTTTGTAGCATAGAAATCCATTTTGTTTTAATTTTTTTTTTTTTTTTTGATTTGCAAATTTACAAAATTGATTAAATTTTAAATTTAAATAAACACTATGAAATATATTAAAAGTTTTCGTTAAATATTATGTCGCAAAGGTGATATTTAGTTTATGCCACACCCATCTTCAATTATATTGATCGATTTAGAATCACCAGTTGATACCTATTTAACCGTGTCCGTCTGCGCGTTTTTGATGAAATTTAGTAACAAGACATACATTGGCTTAGAGACGAAACCCTATTGAAACCAAATTGGACCCTAGAACCCTACCGCCCAGAATATTCTATTATAAAGGAAGCCTTTATATGGTGAAAATTCTTAATTTTTTAACATTTTTTTGACAATCATCACTATCTCAGTTAAAATTATAAAAATATGTTTACTGATGCACTTATAAGGACAATGTTTAACAAATAATATTTTGTAGAACACGCACTTTTTGGGCTTGTTTTTGGTTCGTTTTGCGAAATATGTTTCACAGCAAGTGAAAAGCGGATTATTGCGTTTTATATGAAACAGTTAAATTAAAGTCATTCCTAATAGATAGTCGCAAACATATTGCATTAAATGCGTCTTCATGTACACATGCACATACGTAGACACGTATATTGTTACATATTTTACACATAGTTTGTTTCCTTGTATTCTCTCGTCGTTGTTTTTGATGCGAAAACCTATCGGTACAGGTTAAGCTTAAAATAAATCGGTAGACATTTTCTCAATCAACAAATAATTGCAATACAAACACGTACTGTGTGCGTTGACCCACTTAGTACCCCCCCTCAATTTGTGTACGCAACGACGGGGTGGTTTTATTATCTTAATGTATATACGCACATATACTTATGTGTATTATATATAAGGGGTGTACATGAAAATATTACATATTATAGCATCTTGTTGTTATTATTACTTTTTTTTTTATTATTATGACACTTATGCGTGTAACACGCTTTTGGATTTTGTTTTGTTTTGTATTGTTTGCTGCTTTTTCTGGTTTCTGGCTCTTTTTGTACAATTCACGTTTATGTGTTACTAGGTGGATGCCTATTTAACCAGCCAGGCTTAGTATATGCACCGAAAAACAAGCACAACAAACTTTCCTTCACATATCAATATTTGCACGCAAAATGAAATGTTTATAAATTTGGTAAAAAAAAATATTTTTTTGTTTTTATTGTTTCAACTTCGTCTTTACCTAGTAACCGACTTTGCTATTTGTTCTATTATTACATACTTATTATTTTCACTCTTTTTTCTCTCTCGGAGTGTTATTGAAATAAAAAAAAGAAAAAGTTATAAACCGTTATTATTATTCGCTAACGGTTGTTTACAAGTAGACCGCACTTATTGGACTAAACCACCCATTCGCCCATTATTGCACAATTCGGTTCTAAACCGCTTGAATATTTATTTTATTGGGGTAGTTAATATCGTTTACGATATTCCCACCTTTCCTTTTTTTATTGGACTTAATGCAAGCAAAGTTCAATTAAAAGCTTTCATTATTGTTGTATTGTTTGTGTTTGTATATGTAAGGTTTTTGTCAGTGCGCGTGTCTGCTCCGCATGAACTTTAAATTGATTGCTCTACTAAATGGAAAATTCAACTCGAATTGTTGTAATGTTTGCCAAACAGCTTTAAAAACATATAAAAAGCAGTGCATTGGTCTTACTTTGCATTCCAGAGAGTTTGTGAGATCGTTGAGACGTACTTTATTTAATAATTGTCTCGCGATTCTGATGTTTATTAAATTATTTAAAAAGACTTTTTAAAATAATTTCCATTTTAAAGAATTCCATAACACTTGAAAAGTACATTTTTTATACATTCTTCACCAAAGTTGTTGTTATACTAAGTTTTCCATACAGTTTGCAACAACCCAGAGGATAAGTTAAACATTCTACAATTTATATATATATGTTCTTTAACAACATCAAAATCTAAGTCCATTTAGATATGTCTGTTTTTATATCTATCTGTCTGAAGGTTGACATTTGGCGGTTGTAAATTTTGAAAATTTAAGCTGAAATGTTCTACAGATGCTAGAAGCATATATTCTTTGATCATTTTGAAAATCTAAATCAATTTAACAATGTTCGTATGTTCGTATGTTCATCTGCGTTGCAATACTTAAGATCACAAAAATTTTGAAATTAAAATTTTGTCCAAACATCGTTCTAAAATCTACCTGTCATCCAATAAAATTTTAAAAATTTTCATACATATATTTATAAAATTCCGCCCATGTAGAAATTAAAAGGTTGGGCAAGGTTGGATAGGAAACATGCTCATAATTTAGAAAAATTTTATCGCACAATTTATCTTATAGGTGTGGTAGGTATCTAATTTCACCCTCTGCATCGTACACGGTATCAGATAAAAGACACGCCCATAAGCTGAAACAAAAAAAATTTTATCACAGAATTCAGCTGATAAGTGTGACAAGTAAGTAAATGTGACGCCTTTATAAATATGCAATTTATACGGGGCCACATAACAGCCGCGCCCCCAATTTAAAAGAAGATTTCATCACAAAAGTCGCTTTTTACTTGATATATCTCATATAAATTATGGAGGACACAATTAGGTAAAAACGGTTAAAAATAGGAAGAATTTAGGAAATACACGGATTTCGAATTAGGTTATGTCGCGAAAATTACGGTTAAAAATTGTTGTATGAATCATTAGGATTGAACAACACAGCAAATAAGTTCCGCGTTATGCGAGAAATGCGTGTTTGTACTACGTTGCAAATTTGGGAATTCCATGAGGGGGTGGTATTCGATATGAGGTTAATACAATCACTCCAATTATTCAACTAGAACATCTTCTCATTCGTGAGACCTTAAACTTGGATATTTTAAGTAAATGGATAAGGAATGCACAGCACAACAACTAAAAGTTCACATCAAACTTCATATAAGAGAACGCTCTTGTGTGTAACTTGAATAATAGCTAACCAACAATTAAATGGTAAAAACAATAATGAACTTGCAAATAGTCCCTAGCAGTAGCACACATTACGGTCTAATTCTCAACAACTTCATTAAACTCAAACAAGACCTCCTGTAATACACACAAACAATAAACAGAAAGCAGAAAATGCAGAACAAGTTAATAGTTTTTTCAACGGAACTGCATTTGGAAATTAATCCAGCACATAATGATATTGCTGCTTAAATAAAAGAGAAATGACAAAATGTTTCCGCTAATAGAACAAAACAGAATGGCAAATGGAATGGTTGCACACACAATGGAGAACATTCCTTAACTATAAAATTAGAACATAATAAACAAGTAGATAGTAGAAGCTTAAAATAATTGTAGTGCAATTAATTAAATTGTGAAATATGTATGTATGAATGTGTAGGCATGTTGCAAGATTGAAAAAATAAACATTTACATTTACTGCGGTACAAGTCAGGTTGGCCGAGCGGTCTAAGGCGCAAGATTTAAGCTCTTGTTCTCGAGAGAGAGCGTGGGTTCGAACCCCACACCTGACATTGGACATTTTTTATGAAAATGTTCAAAAGGACGTACATGCACTACAATTGTTTGTTGGTAATATATTGTCTGATTTAAACGGCAACTCTCATTATATGAACCATCTGCAGTAAGTATTCAGTTATTCATGCTTTGGTGGATACGGTAGCATGTCATGCATAACGGTTTTTAAAATAGCTTGCTTGTAACTAAAGAGTAAACCGTGATATAGGTAACGCGGGCATTGTGGTGAGTAATAACTAAAACAAGAAATATCATTATTTTCCTTTTTTTTTTTGTTTTCCTATATAAGTATATATCCATAAATATGTATACGCTTGCTTGTACAATCCAGATGTACTTCATTTCGCTAATGCTGTATTCATTATCTACACAAATCAGTTACATTCAAGCATAAATTTTCGTTGACATACCTGCTTCACTCTGGTAGATAAATTTCACAATTACTTTAAAATAAATAAATTGCTACAATAAAGAACAATAGTGTACTCGGCAAGCACCGAATAATCATCAGCCCCTTCCCCACCCCTATAACATTAATCTTTAAAATAAAGATTTCGATCAAAAAATCGATTAGAGCGCTTATTAGTTTATGTTGCTAGTTTGTTGGTTCTTGAGTAGTTCGATAAAGGTTAAAAGGTCTGAGATTAAAACTTCGTCATTAACAGAAAACTACTCCAAATATCTTAAACATGCAACAAGCCAAAGCCAAATATATATATACTCGGATGTAGTAAATTTCTTAGAATAAACAAAATATATATTTAGGGGTTACTGCACCGTACTGAACATTATAAGAATAATGGTTTGAGAGGCAGATCATTCAATTAATACGCTTTCTATGAGAAAAATTGTCATATGAAAAAGAATTGTTGATCAGTGCAACTCACACATATTACCGGCACTAATACATATAAAATCCAAATATTCAAAGATACGGTTGTTCGTTGCACGTTTCTCAGGCAAAAAGCACAACCGTTACGTATTGAACCTAAAGAAAATGTGCAAACACACATAGAGTGATTGCAAAAGTTGAGCTTGATATTGAAATCTAAACCTGTATGAGAAATACATAAAAAAGAAATAAATAACGCAACATAGCCGCTTGGAAGAAACACTTCTTTAAACGTGAATCGAATTTGCTACACATACATGTTTATTTTATGCCAATACAAGCTACAATAAATAAAGTGTGTTCATTTTTATTACGTGCTTAAAGCGACACACTAAAGACATTGGGTTTTTGAATTCATGTTTTAAAGACGACCATGCCTTCCTTAAAAGTCAAATCAGTGTATAATTCCTTTAAAGGACTTACGGACAAACAGTATTGAAAGAACTGAAAATGGAGCTACAGCTCAAAATATAACTTTAAGTGACATAAAATGGCAGTCTGAGAGCTTAGACTCATGTGTAACTTTTTTATTTATTTGAATAGAATTGGGCAGAAACTGTCAAAAGTCACTCCCACAATAGACAAAAACCTATGAAAATTAAGCTATGAAAATGAAATTCACGTACGTGGTCGGCTAACACACGCATTCATAATTTACACAAAACCTTATTCCACGCAAAACTCAACTTATATGTTAACGAATAATTTATACCCTCTTAGAGGACATAATCAGATCCATGCCACGTTCCTTAGTAAGGATGTAATGGAGGGTATTCAAGGTTTGGCGTAAGCCAAAATTTAGTTTTTTTACTCGTCTTTTCTTATTTCTTCACTTCTTCATAATATCGTATATCTGTCTGTGTGTCTGCGAGTTCATATAACAGTACAATAATGCACTCATCTCTAACACGATAAATGGTATAAAAAACCATAACATTTTTAAACAAGTATAAAATCATAAAAAAACATTGTTGCAACACATGTAAGTGCATAGGAAGTAAACTTAATGTATTCGCGCCACTTATTAGTAGAAAATTAGTCGTTCTTCAGTGGTCGTGTGTCCATAATAAGCTTATTATGGCCAAGACTTTGACATTGGGCAAGTAAACAATACGTATTGAATGGCATAACCATTCGTAGTAGAGAAGACCAAAAAGCAGAAGGTCATTTCTGTTGTAATATTATGTGAGTGTAGAATATCTTCAACCGATTATGTTTTCATTAAGTTTTTACTTTATGTTGTTGTTGCTGTTGTTGTTGTTGAAAAGAATATTTTCCAATTGATGTTTGTTTATCCTATTTACGACCCTTGACACAAACGTAAGGAAGACTGTATACTTTGGAAATTATGATTTTTATATTTTTATTCTCGACCCGACTGTGTAACCTGAGTAGTGTTTTTGCATTTAAAATGTACAAGTAAGAAAACTAAATTTGGCTTAAACCAAATCTTAAATACCCTCCATATCTACGTATAAATAGTGGGCGTGGCAATCACATAATTATACCTTGTAAAAGTGTATTTATTAAGCATCAGCTTGCAAGTCGAGTTTTCAGCGGAATACAGTTTATGCCGATTGTGGGCGTATCTGTTGGGCAATCGTGCTCATTTTTCTCACATCCCTGAAAGCAATAATTTTAAATTTATGAACTAAATTTCAACTTTATAGTTGAACTTTTTGTAGCAGATAAATTGTTGCCGATTTTTTGTGGGCGTGCCTCTTGATATGTTTTGCTTATTTTGAATAGCGATCTTCGTGCAGAAACTGGAAATGTTCGTACGAAAATATATCACTCCGGTTATGGCATCAAGTATTTGCCCTTGCAAACTCTTGGTGCATAAAACTGGAGAAGACGTGCTGAAGACCTAAGCGCATGGAGTCCTGTTTTGCAACAAGGCAAAACCCTGAGTAAGTTGTAATTGGCCAGAAATGATGACTGCTGAACATTTCTATATCAAAATCGAACTCTACAGATAACGGACATAAGTCGCATTATTTTTCTTAAATGTCTAAATAGAAGTATTTTTTATTTAGTTTAAACTTACGCGTTAGAACCAAACTAAATAATTTTTAGATTTGTCTACTTAACGTTGGAAATTAGAAGCGTGTCGTTCCATATTTGCACCCCTTCCCATATAAGGCTTTTGACGAAAAAGGACCTTTTCGTTATTTTCAATCATTTTCATCATTTATTTATACTCAGATTTAATTGTTCCACAACGAATCCTTTCAATTATTAAAGAAGTGCAGTTATGTGACATATTCTACCCTTTAAAGATTAAACAGATTAATGCCTATATAATGGGAAAGAGTATTAAGTGGTCGCACTCAACTAATTGTATTATTTGCACCTGTTTTTTAATTAGACAAGTGGTTCTGTAAACATATTGCTGGCATAAAAACGTGCCTTTGTTATAATTTATTATGATTTAAATATTCATCGAAATCGCTGATAAGGCAGGAAAACTTACGTATGGTATCTCATACCCATATTCTTGCTGTGTTAATAGACTTGAGATAACATGAATTGTGTGGGTGGGGGGTTTTTGCAACTGCGAACATTGAACGTAAAAACTGATTTAATGATGATTGAAGCGCTTAACACTTCCGAAATATATACGGAATCTTTCAAGCGCTTTGTTTGAGTTGCAAACAACACATGTTCTGGGTAAACATAACGTAACTTTATCAAAGTGGAAGTGGAAGTGATTTTCTAACGAGTAACAATGGAATAATTATTATAATAATCTTGTCTACGAGTAGTAGTAAGAATAGCAAAATTTGCCCATAAACTGTTTAAGCCAAAGAGAAAGTTACCACAAACACTACTACATACACATGTTACATATTATACTTTTTTCTACTTTGTGCTCTAAATAAGAAATCAGATTAAAAAAACAGAAAAAAAACTGAACTGAAACTTGGGTAAACCCAAATCGTAAATACCCTCTGCCTCCTCTAATACTACATTTACAAGTCAGATTGTATTCCTTGTATAGTATAAGGTGCATGTATTACTCAAGTCTTGGCCTCTGATGTCTTTTTTGGATGTTGCAAATAGTGTGACATATTTAATATGCCGCCTTTTTAAGTGGAGGTGATAAAAACATATATAAATCACTCGTAGAGTTATCTTCATGAGAAAGAAAGTATTTTCCATTTCCCATATTTTTTGTACAATGTTAACAAGATCTTTAAATTAAAATATTTGGCTGCGCCTGAGCTATTAATGCAATTAATCATTATCTTATATCATATATCTTATATGACTGCCCTGGGCAGAGAAGTTCATTTATATACATATAAATAAATAGAGTGACGGTGTGTCTGTTCTTAACAGTGTTTGCTATAAAAGTCTAATATTTAAAACAACAAAAGACTAGAATTGAACCAAATAATTGTCTTATTCAGAATAGTCAACATTGTCATTATAAACCAAACGTTTGTGGGAAGAATACAATCCACAAAGAAGAATGAAATCCTATACACCCACACACGTACATATAATAATAAAACGTTGCAATTGAATAACAGATTTTTCTATTTCTGGAATTACCTGTTGTTGTTAAGCCCAGTAAATATCAGTTGATGGTATATAAGCAACTCCACAATTGTTGTTTTAATAAAATCTGCTACCGCTAATACTGCTGCCAACGCTGTTGCTGCTGTCGCCTTCAATACCGTTGATGGTGGCTAGTTATCTAGTTACTTTGACTTTTTCTTAAAATTTGTTGACGTTTCAAAAAAAAAAAATGTTTTAGTTCCTAAAATTCTTCTTTCATTTATATCGAGAAAATTTTATTGCTTTTCCATGGACTTCTATTTAAATATCAGCAATTTTCATGTCTTCCTTAAAAACTAGCTTATTTTCTATAAATTTTTTTGCACAAATAAAATTTTCAATGGTTTCCATAAAAGAATTATGATTTCACTTGAGCACACACACACGCAGAACAAATTATAACCAAAAAGTAAATGAAAAATTAATGAAAATTTTCACTGAAACTTTGATGTTGTTAACAAAATATTGTTCAAGCCTGGCTTTAATTTTAATCTAACAAAACGACACACAACCTTTAGCAAAAAACCGTCCCAAATGTAATTTCCTTATGGGGGCGCTTGTGCAACTGCTTGCTTCGTTGTTGTATTTTAATTCAATTTGTTGTTAGAATAATGAAAGCGTGAACTTAACAGGGTGTTTGACAAGTTGTATAACTAAGTGGAATAAATTAATTTGAGTTTACTTTCAGTTTATATGTCATCACATATCTAATATTTTATAGAATTTACTAAAGTTTACTTAAATGCAGTGCAAATATTTTAAAAATTGCGTACATTTCTGGATTTTTCCAAAAACATAATGTAATGACCGTTACATAGTGAATGTTAAAAATATTATGAAATTCAGTTGAAAATAGCAACTCTGCCGCTGTAACATTTCTACTCTTCTTCTTCATCATTTTATTCGTTTTCGTTTCTTTTCAAACTAATCACTATCATAATCATTTTTACTAGGTACTGTTAAGGGACGGCGCGATTCTTCATCTGAGCCGTATACAACTTCCTCATCAGAATCATTTATCATTGAAAAGGCAGGATTGTCCTTAGTGACGGATGTTTCTGTTAAAAATACTTTAAGTATTATACAAATAATGGCATTTAGGATTTTCTTATTTTGCGATTATGTAAATACCTTGAGCGTACCGCTCTCCCGGTGAATACACGTATGCCATGGTATATAAATAGAAATTCAAAAGACCATAATAGCACATAAATTGAGCGGAACTTTTATAAGTGGTATTTAAGGTGGCAACAAAATTATCTTCTAATAAGCCAAAACCAAAACGGCCAATGGTTACCATTATGGAAACACATATAACGAACAGCATTAGCAAGGTAAGAAACTTTAAACGCATATCTATAAAAAAAAATACTTTGAAATTGTATCAATTGTGTTTTTGTCGACTTGTTTGCTTAGGGTACGTACCAAAGAAAGGCATTGACCTGAGTTCGGTGTAAGCTCGCAGTATTAACAGTCCCAAATATAATACATACATCAAGCCAGCAACAAAGAAGAATATTTTAAGGCCCTGAAAACATCAAAGTAAATCAAAGATTTCATAAATTTTGTAAATATTGTAAACAATTGTGTACATTATAATTTTGTGTATCGACAAAGTGACTATAAGTGGGGTCTTTCAATTCGTTGCACTTCTCCCAGGTAGCTAGCACAATGCCACATAACCATATCGGCAGTACTACAATTATTTTCGGTAGATAAAAATGCACAAAGCGGCGTTCATTTTGCCTCAAGCCATGATAGATGCACAACCAAAACATCAACAAAGCACTCAGAAATGTAGACTGCAACACGGCGTCCAACATTCCGGGCAGCCACGAATTCATCAAGAATATCAATGGAAAAAAAGGGTCTACACAAAAAAGATAACAGTTTTCAAATTGGAAAAGAAATCTTTTCAACTCACACACACTTACTATCGTATAGCAGAAGCAATGGCAACAATACGGAAATCCACTTCTGTTCAATGGACCAGTCATAAATGGGATATTTGCGTAAAGTGTGAGAATACCAACACTATGACAATGCAATTACATTTATTTGTAACGTTTAAATTTTTTCAATTTCAGCTATACTTACAATAACAATAAAGGCGAATAATAGGAAAATGAAACGAAACCAAATTTCGATTTGCGTAAAATCTGGGCTGTAGGACTTGAACTTGATTTAATTAAAATTTAACAAAATAAAATTAAGCTTTATGTACACTGTCAGACGCAAACACTTACATAAAATGTAATGCCTTTTATATTATATTTCTGATGAAACGATTCCAGCCCATAAAAGCGCACCGTTATAATATAGTGAGCGTACTCTAAAAAGCCCAAATGCATTATAGTAAACTCTTCACAATCATTACGTATACACAACAAGTGGCGAGTGCGATTATGTGGACCGTTAGCTGGTAAAATACTTAAAGGTTTGTGCTGCTTGGTGATGCCATCAATAGCAACACTGACATGAAAACTTTTATCATATTTTTCATCTGTAAAAAGAGATTCAATGATAATCGACAAATATTATGCAGTTAGAACCATACGTACCATCATTATTGTTGGTAACTAATTTTGCTATCAACCACAACTGCTGAGAATATGTGGTCAGTAAGGGTGATTTCATGGCAAATGGGCCAGTTGCTAAAACTGTCTTACTGTTGCCCAATGTGGTGTTGGCCAAAACACTCTTGGCTGTCAATGCTACCGTATGAGTTATGGGCGGGCCCGTTAAACCGATTATGATGGCTAAACCAAAACATATTAAAAAGCCCAACAGAACGCTAACAAATTCGCGCTTGTGCATGGAATATAAACGCATATGAACTGACCGTTCACAACGATCGTGATGGTAGGCGGGTGCAATGTATTTATTAAACTCACTGAACAAATCGCTAAATTGTGACAAGGAATTCTTTAGCCTTAAGAATAAACCGCCCGTGGGCATGTGGTAAGCATAACCCAGGCCATTACCACTAGTGTCTGTAGGTGGTTTTGTCATTCTTTTTAGATTTTGATAAAAATTCCTTATTTTTCCTTTTTAGGATTATTGCATAATGGTTAACACTGCTCTGCTACTTGGGTTGTTTTATTCAATTTTATAACGTTTTTTTATACTGTTATACACATATATACATATATTTAATAAACAGTACTTTTTATTGTCAACAAAAGTGAAATTTGTTGATTTTTAAAAATTATTTGTTAAACACTTTTTAGTTTTAATTCTTTGTCCCTTCTTCACGTTGCTACCATTTAAGAGAATTTATCGATTTTTTAAAACTATACACATTTGCGCATGTCCCATGTGTCCAAGTGTGCAAATTTTTTAAATCAAGCCAACCGGCTTTTGTCTTGTTTTCCTTAGATTATGGTTGGTTAGGGGGGTGACGGAGGTTTGGCTGAAGAATAAACAAACTTAAGAAAAACAAACGGTTGTGTGTGCCATTGTTTACAAATAAATCACTCTCTTATTATATTCATAAGAATTTCTCTTGCTTTCTCAATTCAAACACACGAATTTTTTCTCTTTGCACTATTTTTACAAAAATTAAAAAATTAATAAAAACACTCTCGTGTTTAGTCCCAATACTTGAGCAAACCATCCCAACCGGCCGTCACCACTTTGCTGGCTTCATGTGGATGCCACAGTGTACTTATGCATACACCTTCGTGTGCTTGCCATTTCTTGTACATTTTCGTCGTCTTCCAATCCCATATGTAACATTTGCCGTCACCATCTCCCGACACCAAATAACTCATGTCGGGTGAAAAGTCCAATTTACAAGCATAACCGGATACCATGTGACCGCTAAATGATTTTTTGCGATTCATTTTGAAGCGATTCAATGCCGAAAATATAACAATTTTATTGTCCAACGATTGGCAGGCCAACCATTTGCTATTGGGTGACAAGGTTACAGCCGGCATGGAGTGCATTGTCGGATCGGCAATATATTTCATATCAACGGGTATATCCCATTCCCATATGCGCATAGATTTATCATCGGATGTGGTCACAAAGCGGCGATTTTCATCCACAAATGTTATAGTGTTTACAGCGCCTAAATGACGATCGTATTCTTGAACAATATCGCCACTTCTGGTGTCCCACTGTAAAAATGGAAAGTATTATGCACATGAACCGTTACGTACATGTATTCTCTTTACTTACGCAAATGATTTTTTTGTCTGAAGTGCCGGCAACAAACAAATGCTGTTTGTTATTGTCCGGATGAAATTTAACACAAAAAGGCATTTTGCGTGCTGTAAAGCGGGAGACTACCTCGCCCGTTTCAGCATCCCATAACTTAATATAGCGATCGTATGAGGCTGACAGAAATTTTGAACCGTTGTTATTCCAATCAATGTCCTTGATTGCTTGACGATGTCCATTGAAAGTGCGTATGCAACGTCGTTCACCGTACACTTCCCACAATTTGACACGAGAATCCATGGAACCGGACAACAGTAAATGGGCGGTACGCGGAAACCAACGTATTGACGAAATGCCTTTTGTGTGGCCCGTCCAGGTGTGTATGTGAGCCTTGGGTAAAAAGCATTTTGGCGGCGGTGCATGTGAACGTAAATTTACACCTAAATCATGCGGTGCATGTAAATATGAGCGGCCTTGATAATCGAACGCATCTTTAACTGAAAATGAATTTAATGTACAGGCGGACCATGAAAATCTGCTTCTTGGCTATAACTTTGATCAACTTACTGTGTAATATTGACTTCTCCTCCAATGGTTTGTCTTCGGGTATACGACCGCGTCGATGGCGTTTAGATAACAATTCTTCCAGTTCGGCTTTCTCCTGTTCGCTGGGTCGCGCCACTCTTTGTTCATTGTCATATTTACCCCAAGGACCCAGAAAACCCTCCACATCTTCCGGATTATCGTTCTTCTCTTGTTTTCGTTTCTTTTTCGATTTGGGTCCTTCAAATACTGTTTTGCCCTCGTCATTGTAAGCCGTTTGTAAATCTCCCACGTAATTTTGCGAATCAATTACTTCATCCACGGAGGGATCCACTGCATAACCATACGTATGGAATGTGCGCCGTTGGTTTTCAAATTCAAATGCATTAATGTGAGCCTTTTCCACATAGCCGGCCAACGTATTACGCTGGGCAATCATTTGTTGTGTTAAATTGGGATTGGCGGGGCCTTTAACGGGGGCGTACAATTCCTCATATTTCGGATTATATTGCAATTCCTTGACAGCAGGATCTATAGAACGTTGCACTGCTACAGCTCCCATGGGTACAACATCAGGAGCCGCACATATATCCATTGACTTTGCTACAGACAGGTCGGGATCAATGGGTTTAAGATGTTCTGGAGTGGCATCTTGTGCTTTTGTTTCATTTTCATCATTATCGGAACTTTCACTATCAGAGGAGGACGAATTGCCGTAATTTTGTAGAGTTAACATTTTTTTCTTGCAAACACTTTATGAAACTGCGTCGAATATTGTGAAAATGAAATGAAATGGTTTTGTTGAATAAACATTAGCAGCTGTGTGACAGCATTTCGTGGTTGATTGAATAAGAAGAAGAAGAAAATGCAAAGCTTGCATGAATCATTTAAACAACTGTTGTTAAAACTCAGAAGATGGCGTCAAATTTGTTGTTTTTTTTCAAGCTGGCAATCTTGAATTTAAAACCAAAAATCAAAAAAATATACAATCGAAATAATTTATGCACGTTTCCGATACAAAATAAATACCAATTCTTTTGTATGCTTAAATACTGTCAACGAAGAGAAAATATAGGATTGCATCAATAAACCAATGTTTCCCCCGCTTTAAATAAAACGCCGTTTGCAGGACGCTTTTATTTTATTTACAAAAACTTTTTACTCGTAAGTATTTTACAAAAACGTATACATATCGTTTATTTATACCTTAAGTTTACTTTATAAATGCGGAAATGGTTAGAATTTGTTAAATGACAACATATATACACAAGCGTGGTCCGGGATGAACTCCCTTCCGTCTTCAAAATAATCCATGTATAAAATAATTTACATTTAAATACGAATGAAATAAAGCGTCATTTGTGAAATGGATATACGTTCAAATTTTATTTTACATTGACAGATTATAAAAAAAAAAAAAATGAAAAATTGAATGTGTCTCACTCTAAACTAATTGGTTTTGGTGGTGTAAGGTTTTATAAAGATTTCAAAGACAATGTAAATGTAATAAAACTAAAAGCCTAGTGCATGACATTTGGTTTTTCATTTTTTTTTTATGAGTTATGAGTTGTGCCTTTTTTTTGGGCATTATTAGAAACCGCAACTTTGCACATATTATGTGCGTTTCAAAGAGACAAGCACTTTATTAGCACAAGTAGTTGTTGAACGATTTAAAAAATGTTAAATCAAAGTCCGTACATTGAGTAAATTTTAATATGGGACTAGATTAGAGAGAGGATGGAAGTACAAATGACAATTCTTCCACACAACATGCAATATTCTTTTCCTTTTTTGGAACTTATGAAATAAAAATGAAAACGAAATTTACAGTAAATAAAATATACTCTGCAGCCACATATTCATTTAAGTCGAGCTTGAGTGCATCGCAGAGTATATGTTGTAAGCCTTCAGCAGCATAAACAAAAAAGTACAATACATTAAACATAACTTAACATATACATACAAATTACTCATATCCAACTAAATTAAGCGTATTTCGTATTCAATATAATTACTGTTTTTTTGTTGTAAATCCAAGAAAGCACTTCTTCTTTTTGGATCAGTGGGTGGGTGTATAAGGAAAATATCGTAAATTGTTTTTATAATTATATCCTGCACCACCTGTGGCAAAGGGTAAACGCGCTCCTTCAATTATACCAATCGATCTAGAATCAAACTCGGAACCATACCCACCGACTTGTAAATTTGTACTCAAGGTAGCATTTTTTAAGATATATAGATGAAATATGGTACAAGGATATGTATTGGCCTACAGACAAACCTTATTGAAAGCGGATCGGATCGGACCATTTTTTCATTATAATGGAAATCTTTAAATGTTAAAAAATCGCATTTCCTAATATCTTTGGACAAAATTTAATGAAAAATAGTTAATCGTCGCTTTCGGACCATTTTTAGAATACCTTTCCGCATAATTATATTTCAGAAAGTAACTTATTGTGAGCTAAGGGGTGTTTGGTTACATGGTCTGGATGGAGTGACTATAACATTTTTACTTGTTAAGAATAAAAATTGATTTTGAAAACTGTATAAATTTTACTTATAGTCTGTCTTGTATTTTCACTTTAAAAGTTTCACTTTTTTTTCCTAAATATGCAGTAAGCGGCGACATATAACACTCAGCACAAATCATAGACTACTAAGAAAAAATGAAACAAAAAAAAAAGTATAAAAAGATTTCAACTGCAATTCATATGAAAGAGAATCAAACCAACCAAAGGGACGAAAGGCAGCCACCGCTTTGTTTAATATTATCAAAAATGTGCGTACTCATCAAAAAAATTTACGTTATTTTATACATTATAAGAATAAAAAAAAATATTCAAAAAAATCTACTCTTCTCTGTAGAGCATAAGAATACAAAATGGAAAACACCGGGATACGTGAAAAATGTAAATTAAATGGTGCACAGGCTGAGGAAGCAGCAAGAGCAATGTTTTCTAACCGTCATAATTATTTCGCCAACTTCCCCAATCAGCTGAAGCGGGAGGCGAGAAAGGTCTTAAACACTAAGTACGACTCCGTAGCACAACAAGTTGTGGACTTGTTTGAGGCTTTGAAGTTAAAACCACGCTACACTAAACAACCGTCCGTTAATAAAGCGGATTGTTTAGTAAGCATGGAACTGGATTTGGACTATGACGTATGCATTATTGCCACAAAAAGCGAAATCCATACAGAAATAATAAATTATTTCCGTAATATGTTAAATTAGACAAATAAGAATGCTAATGTTATACATGTGTAGCTGATCGGACCATTGTTAAAACTCCTTTCCATGTAATTATTTATCCTGTATAATAAATACAAGTACAAATAAACTAGCATAGATAGCATAATTGAAGGAGCCAAGTGGTGTAGGAATAAAATAGTCGGGCTTGACCGACTATAACATTTTTACTTGTTTTTCTTTTTTTTTTTTGGGAGAATATCTGAAAAAAATCTGCTTTAACATTTTTATGGAAGCCTGTTGCTAATTTGTATCTTTCGACGATTCGTCATGTTGCTTAAACCTACCACGGAACTAAATTGTTGTTGGTGTTGTGGCGCAAGACTAGTTATAGTATTATTAACAACATCGGTTGACGCTTCTACTGATTGTTTAACTATTAACGATTGTTGTTGTTGTTGTTGTTGTTGTTGTAAATCATTAACATTTTGATTAATTTTAATGATTTTCTTAACATTTGAGATTTGCAACTGTTGTTGTTGTTGTTGTTGTTGTTGCTGTTTTATAAAACGTTTCTCCAAATCGTTGCCTACATCAATGGTGGAACAGTTGAGATTTAAACGTGCCCGTTTTGGGGATTGATGGTTCTCCTCGCTGGCGGCAACAACATTGTTGTAATCAGCCGGATTCAATTCAATGATATCCATATGATTAATCGACACATGGACAGCATCTTTGTCGTCCTCAATATCGATGGCATCATAAATGTCTTCAACCTTACACAGCAAGAAAAAAACAACAAAATTGTAATAAAAATTCAAAAATCATTTTATTGTTAATGAATCCTTACATCGTTGTCGAAATTGTGTAAAGCAGCAGCCCGTGTTGGTGTGGTTGTTAATATAGAATCTGTGTCAGCTAAACTGTGCGAATCATTTCTGGCAACAAAACTTTTACATTCTGCTCCTTCATTTGAATTCATCAGCATAATGCTATTAACAGCACCGACACCAGCACCACCACTACCACCACCATTACTACTACTGGTACTGCCACCTAAACCAGAAGAGCCACCCGTCAGTAGTGAAGCCTCATCATCATCAAAATCATCTTCCACTAACATGGGTTCGACCAATGTCTCATCCATGTCTTGTTCCTCCAAATCAGAAGTTTCCTCGATCTCCGATTGACTATCCAGCTCCGCATCAGAATCGCCCGTACTGCCATGTTTCATTTCGCCACGTTCCAATGCTTCCAAATGCTCCGGATATACCATCGCATTGCGTATAGCCATCGGATCCTTGCGCGACCACTTTTGCACTTCTTCGTCCATTTTTGTAATGCGTTCGGGATTCATGGCCCACAAGCAGCCCTTTCGCTGGTAACCATTTGTGGGTGGTTTTTCGATTTTCTCAAAACACTTGTTCAGCGACAAATTATGCCGCACACTGTTCTTCCAGCCACTCGGTGCCGTCTTAAAATATGGAAAATGCTCGCACATGAAACTGTAAATTTCAGAAACGGGCAGAGATCCACGCCGAGAATTCTTCAAAGCCATCGCTATTAGGCACGAATACGAGTAGGCGGGTTTCGGATATTCCGATTCGATATGAGCCGATTTTATTTTCTGTTGTAACGATTTGACAGTCAGGCCGCCACCGCCACCACCACCACCATTGCCATGAGGTGATGTGGATGATATAAGATTTGTTGTAATGGATGTGGTTGGAATGTTGTTGTTGTTGCTGATTGAGTTATTTTGTCCATTGCTATCCGCCAGCGTCCTATCTGTTGTTATACCCTCTGCTGCGGCTAATGATTGCTGCTGAGCCTGCAAGATGGAGTGAGCAGCTGAAGCAATCGATTTTGGAGTAAATCCTAATGCCGGTGACGAAATTGTATGACGCGGTACCAGCTTAGTGCCATTGGCGGCACCGCCTTTATTTTGTGAGGGACTACGATCACGATCCCGATTCAATGTTATGACGTTGTTACCCGCGCCGCTTGAGGGAATAGGTGAACTTAACGGTGATTTTGCGTACGCCTGCTGTTTTATTTTACTGAAGGTTATATTGTGAGCGAACGTCAAGCTGCCGATGCCCGGTCCCAATTTGATGGTACTCGCCGCCGATTTGGATGAGTTTACTTGCTGTGTATTAGCGGCCGTGCACACAAGGCTTTTTGTGCTGTAGCTCTTATTATCCAAGGACGACATTGCCGACAATTTACAACCCAAATCCTTTTTGATCGATTCCACGCCATTCGATGACACCACCTTGCGTTGCAACAAACTATTCGTAGCCAGTGTGGCTGGCACTGTGGTCGCTGATGTCAGGGCAGACGATATTGCTACAATTTGCTTGGGTATGTGAGAGGTGAGCTGTTCGTTACGTATAGAGTTGGCGCTGACTTTTATGTGGGCTGGGGAGAACGTTAAATGTGATTTCGTATCGTTGACGCTGGGCGACGCTGGTGGCGGTGAGTTGTGTCGATTCAAATTCACTCTGGCCGATAGGTGATGACTTAGTGACGAGGATATTAAGGGCATAACCGAAATGGGATTAACGCAGGCGCCCACATCGGCAAAGAAATCATTGCTGGAGCCAAACCAAAACGATGACGAATTGGTGGATGCGGTAATACCGTAACTGTTGGACTGATGGTTGTTACTGCTACTAAAGCTGTCGCTAAGTGTTTCTTTGGCATTGTTGTTGTTACTGCTGGTGCTGCTACCACTACCAGCAGAATAGTTTTGCATAATTGTACCATCTGTTGCTTGATCGAATGTTGATTGTAACCCTTCAATGCAAGCACCATACTCACCACCACCGCCACTATTTACCACATTGGCAATTTCTGTACGTATATCGACATCCAGCATGTCCTGCAACGAGTCAGATATATAAAAGTCCAGGGTGGGTCCAGAAGAGTCCTGCAAGAAAAGAGAAAAACCACTTAACGAAAAATTCATAGAAGTGGAAATATTGTAGTCGGTCAAGCTTGACCAATCCATGCCAGAAAACAAGAAGAAACCCAAGTAAAGTCTGCAGCACTTGTGGCAGGTAGGGTATATTAAATAAATTAAACGGCAAGTACCACACCCATCTTCAACTGTAGCGAACGATTCACAATTAAAATCTGAACATATTTAACCATGTCCGTCCGTTTGTCTGTCCATGTATAATTGTGCACAGGTGGCATCTTTTGGGATATTTTGATGAAATTTGGTACAAGAACATGTGTTGACCTAAAAGGGGAACCCTCTTGAAAATTTACCGGATCGGACCATTTTTAGAACCCCTCCCCATATAAAGTCCTATTATAATGGAAATCTTCATATAGTAAAAAAATCGCAATTCTTAATATTTTTTGACTAATTTTGGTAACTGTGCAAAATTTGCATCCGATCGAACTATTTTCAAAACCCTTTTCCATATAATGATATTTCTCGAAATGACTTACAAGGCAATGCCTCACATTGCCTTACACAACTAGACTAATCGTAGCACAATTTGTGGAACTTTAATCGAGTTCAGCTTCCGTCACGTACCACTTGTGTCATCGGTCGCTAAAGCGAACACGTTAAGCCAGCCCATTATTAGGGTTCATCAAAGACTATTGAACTAAAATTATCTCCCAAACTATAGCGGGTAGCTTGATTTTGAAATTTACATGTAAAGACGGACAGACGGAAAGTGATTCTGAAGCAATCGTTTTAATAAAAGATGGGTTTTTTATGTACAATCTTAGTATACCCTACACTGTAAATGGTGTAGAGTGTAACAAATTTTGTACTTTCGTATATATTTGCGCAGGGAATCCATTTGCCAAGCAAAGTATAAGATCAGGGTACACACATGCATTGACTTGTCGGTTCTTTTTCAACTTGTATAAAAAAAAATGTAAATAGTATGCTTTGCCTTTTTACACTCGCACACACACTATTACATATTATGTATAATACTTCCCCGTATGGATTTGTTTCTTATAAAAATGAAATGCATGCAAATGTTCAAACGAAAGCTTTTTTTGTTGCAAATTTAACAGAACTACATATACATTCATGTTAAGTTACAGTTAAGTGCGATAGAAAACATGGCAAAAGCATATTTGCTGACGTTTAGAAAAAAATTCGAAATTCTTAAATGTGTGTGATTTTTATTTATCGTTCATTCCCTTTGTTTTTTGGCATAATTCTCTCATTATTCTAATTACTTCTTTTACGAGTATATTGCGTGAACAACACGTTATTCACCACTTTGCAAGCAAGCATGCAAAAAAAGCGGCTCCTCTCAAACGTAAACGCAGAACAGAAGATTATTACAAACAACAGGAACAACAGCAACAACAGACAGTGGCACAGTACGAAAAACAAACAAACATTGTACGAATTTTTTTTCTCAGGGAATAGTTTACGTTAGACCAGCATTCACTGCTCAGCTCAGCAGTGAGTACAGTTGACGACAAAACATAAACGACACTCATGCCGGTTAAATGTTTAGCCTCATGGTACATACTCAACCAACGAGACTGAGAGAGCAAGTAAGCTGTGCGACTTGCCGTTTGCTGTGAAGTTGCTGTTGCTACGATTGCTGGCGTTGGCGATTGTTTGACTGTCTCTCTCTCTTTGAAATGTATGAAGCCCATAATTGGTTGTAGAATATGTTGTATGTATGAGACAGAATTGCTTTAGGTTCAAAAAAAATATGGTCAACCATCATTCCACGATACGGTTGGTTAACGTATTTTTGTTATTATTTCAACGATTCTATATATTTATCTATTATGTGGAAATGGTATTACAGTGAAGTCTCTTTCACCATCTAGAACTAATGTTCACCATTAAAATACGATATTGTATAATTTAATGTGGTTGTGTAGTCCCTTTTTTGCACAATAACAGTATGTATACAATAATAATAAACATGCATAAAGGTAAAAGCACACAAAAAGCATGCGCTTCTTAACAAAGCATGCGTTCTTTCACAATGCAAATAACAGTTTATAAGAATTTCACATACAATCCGTTATTATTTTCGAATGTCTTTCAATTCATATCTTTTTTTAAAATATTTTGCACTTATTTGGCTTAATCATCAATTGGTTAAGTTACATCATGAAAGCTGATCGAATCTTTGTCGAGTGTTTATATTGAGAATTTAAAAAAGTTCTTCCTAAAAATGTTCAATCATATGTAAAGTTTTACATAGAATTGAAAATTTTCTTTCACTTGAAAATTGTAGTCCTATTTCTCTTAAATATTTATTACATTAAATTCATATTAACAAGTACTTGTAGTGAAAATATTTTACATTTTGATTTATACATCCCAGGGTTAGATATAAAACGGGAAATTTGATCAAAGTCAGACATGCATTGCTGTACTCAAATATCAAATTAGAGTCAATTGTATGTATTTGCATGCGATAAGACAAAGCAGTCATGCCCGTTACAATGCAAAGTGTGTGTCTTGCCTCTAATTTATACAGTCGCTGTATGAAAAGCATAAAAATACATAAATTTTAATATAATTGTAAGAAAATAAAATTAATCCCCTACGGTCGAAACATTGTTCAATGTAAGGGTTAGAATATGTAACATTTACTTGATAAGCAACTAATACGATGCAGCTGTCAATTTTAAAACCATTCAATTGGGAAGAAACAAGTCTTCTTCCAGGTACATGAATTATTTTACAAGAAAATTTCACACAAGCAAGCAAAAGCGTAAATAATCTAAGTGTAAAATGCTTGCATACATAAACACATCTACGTAGAGGAGAGGAGAATAAAGAAACTACCCTTACACGAAACCTTCAACATAATTTTACGTACATGGGGTGTACCTAATGGGATCGTATACCTAAAAATATCTTAAATATATACAAAACAAAGGAAACTGACTGGCCAGAGGTATCTTTTTTCAAGCTGTCACTGTTAAGCGCATTGCACTATTGACTGTCAAGATCAGGCAATGCCCTATACTCCATGGGGTAGTGTTTGGGATGCCAAGGCTATTAGCCTAAGCAGATGTCTAAAAAAACCACTCTGTTAACTATTGTGTGCATATATGTACATATATAAACATTGATAATTGCACAAAAAAGCCACAGACCTGGGGTATTAAAGCATAACAGAGAAGAGAGCACAATTCCTAAATCCAGTTCTCATGAAAGAGATTTATCAACTGCTGTATTAGAGAATGTAAACACAACACTTATACACATAATTCAATAACAGTTCAAAAAAAAAAAAAAACGTGTTAATATTGTTAAACACATATCGAAGATAGGTATATAATAGAAAAAATTAAAAAAGAATTCTTCTGTCTGTCCTTTTCTTCACTTTTATCTTATACAAATTTTTTATGCACACATGCATATGCTTTGCACTTAGAAGTGCAATGCAATGGTTAAGTACCAACCCATACACATGTAATATGAAAAAATATATATAAAAAACCTTACGTTTATATACACATGCCAGCAAATAAACAAGTATAATGAAATTTAAAAATAAAAAAATTTTTTTATCTCTCCCATTAAAGATTAAATTTAAAAATGTTAAATCTCATTTTTAGAACAAAGCAATTGAATTCTTACTCAGCACACATTCATACACGGCATGCATGCATAAACATGTGCACGAAGTAAACATCAAAGGCAAATTGAATAACGTATAAATTGATTTTAAAATATCTAGAGAGAGAGAGAGAGAGAGAGTTGAATAAACATACACATGAGCAAAGATATATAAAAAAACTCCCAACCTACTAAGTTAATGTTCGAAAGCTTTATATACATTACTCTGCAAAGTCATAACAGTAAAAAGGCGGCAAATTACATTGAAATTCTATAGTTTCTCTATATGCATGCACATGAACATGCTGGCCAAAAAAAAAAAAATTAAAAGAAATTCAACAAAATAGTGAAACCACCCTCTGAGCACAAAAGTTAAATAATAAGAAATAAATTCTCACCGCATATTTATTGATAAATCCATCATGAAAGCTACCGGTATAGTCCTCCAGTTCAAACATTTTGTTTAATTGTATAAAATTTCAAATCTTATTTGATATTCTTAAACGTCCCCCTGTTAATTCTTTTGTTTATTTTTACCCTTTGTGCAAATGTTATTTTCACCTCAATTCACACTTTACTCACTCACTCACTTCACCGTCGAAACGAACTCCATTTATGTATACGGGAGTAAGAAAAAAAAGTATGCACAAGACACACAACACGGACACAAAATAATAATACCGCTTATCGCTTCAATTCTCGGACAATACTACCACACCAACCAACCGGCTTCACCTCCAACACAAATCAAACTATAAATATAAACGAAAAGAATACAGACTGGAACTCTCTACAGTATGGCGCACATTTGTTTGTTCTTATTAAAACAGGGCATTCACAAAGTGACTACATAGGGCGAATTCGTACCTTTTCTTCAAGTACATCCCCTATTATAGAAACAAACACAAACGCGACTGAACATAATATTTAATATGTGAACAATTTTTATTCGTTTTTAGTTAATAATTGTTATTCATAATTATAATTAATAATAAATTATAAACAAAATTAAAATTTAGTGCAGTTAATTCAGTTATTACTTAGCGAAATAAGTATTTTCCTTAAAAGATAAAATGACTAAAAATTTTATTAGTTGCGTTATTTAATCAAGAGCAGGTCTAATGCGGCAGTCTCAGCTTATTTCCTTGTTGGTCTTATCCCTTATATAAAATATGTATATTTCATGCACTGTACCAAGTTGAAAGTTTTTCTTTTATTAAATTATTTCCATATCAACCGGTTACTCCGAGATGTCCATAGATAGGAAATCCATACTGGAGCTGTGGAAACAACTTTTTATGACATCTTTATTCTAAATATATACATCGGGGTGCCACCGATCCACATTTACATATGCTTAGTAGTTAAGCATTTTTATATAATTTATATTTTTTAAATATAATATTTATGAATTAGTAAGCGGAGTAATATATAAACAATTTTTGTTATTATAAATGCAAGATGATTGCTTCTTCTTATTACCATCCAACCTATTTTAATAACATTAAAATAAGGGCAAGAAACACTGTGGCAAGGTACTAAACTAGTCGATTTTTCATAATTGCGTATCGCCAGAGACTTCTATGAATTATTATAAATCACGACGTAAATAATAAATAAGAATAATTTTGTAAAATATAATATATCAAAATGTGTAACGTGGCACAGTTGGCTAGCCAACTTAATCGGAAAGACATAAAAAAACAAATATTGGAAATAATATTAAGAAGAACAAAATATAATCTGCCATTTAATGTATAATATAAATAATTCCTTTCTTAGCATAACTTTTTTTAGTATTACTACATAAAATGTTGCGAAAATAAATTGTGGTTCTATTTCATTTCGTTCCATTTCGCTTATTTCTTCAATGAGTAATCATACAATCACGCCATCTCTTTGTTTTTTATATACATATACACGGGGGACATATTAAAACATTTTTTGATTGCAGAATGACTCTACATGATAGATTTTTTTTTTAAATTTCATATCACAATTGCTACGGTTTTTAGTTTTAGTGTTTTTTTAGTAGCGAACACATTAATTATAATATTTTTAGTGAACCTAACTCACTTTATGATGACATGCAACATACCAATTAAACATTATGTGGTGTACTTTTAGGCTAAATATATTAAATAAAAAAATGTGCGGGCGTTTAGTTTCAAATAGAATTTTATTTTAATTTCTCATTTATAATATTTTTTTACGTTTGCTGTAGATTTCCTTTAATAATATTTATGTATATGAATGGCGAAAAAATATTGACGTTTATTGTATAGTATTTATATTTGTTTTATTTAAACGCATATTTGGTGCGTATATAACTTAAAGAATTTATTATTTTCATTATTTCACATTTCTCTTCTTTCGCAGCAATACATAATTGTTTTCTACATACAGCGCATGTAACATTTGATTTTTATTCCATTATCTTACATAATCTACATTTATATATAAAAATTGTTATAACTATCAAAATGTGTAAATGTAAATAATAGAAAAAATATATTTACATAAATTTATTTCAAAAATCAAATAAAAAATACAAAACAAATAAAAATACTTAATACCATAAAAACTTATATATTATGCTTAAATTTGTAGATTTTTCCTTTTTTAACAACTTTATGTATATATTTTTGTATGTGTAAGTAATGTATGGGTATTTGGAAAAAAATAAAAGATAATATTAATTATGTATTTATTTTATATAATAAGGCCTTATAAAACAAATTCTTCGTTGAGAATGAAAAATTTGCGCTTTTACAATGTACAATAACTTTCCAGCTCTCTCTCTCTCTCTAACTCTTAAACAGTAATTATTGAATTTACGGTAATTTAAGACATTTAGAAACGGTTGCTTGCTTTGAATTTCTTTTGGGTTTCTTACTTTCTTTTTGTTAAATCTTCAAAGCGAAATTATGCTAAATTTTCATATATTTGTAATATATATATATATATGTTTCTGTAATTAGAGGTGTGTCTTTGGGTTTCCTAGCTTGTAGATTTTTTTTTTTTTTTTTTGGTAACTGATTAACAACCAACGAATTAGATTTCCCTATGGTCTAAGGAATATTCTATTGGTGTTGTTCGATACAAACTTAATTTTAAATTATAGCAAAATGTATAAAAAATTTCAAATATATACAAAATGAAATAACATAAAACGTATTATTAAAAATAATAATAGTAATAATTAAATAAAAATTAATTAAGTAACCAAATTAATGATTTTTATTTAAATGCCACTTCATTCGTAATTTCGTTGTGTTGGAAACCTTTCAATGTCATTTCATTTCTCTACAGACGGTTATTTTGTATGGGTTGATTTTTATTGTTGTTAACATTCGTTGTATTATGCGGTTTGGTGTACGTTGTCTGAGAGAATTATAAAAAATAAGAAAAATATTTAGTAATCACGTAAAAAGGTCGAAATCATCCGTTATTGTCATCTCTTGGCTTTTGTTGTTAAGTTCACAATCTCTCAGTGTAGTTGTGAGGTTTGGAAAGGGTGTGAAATTGTATGCATTGAGAAATGTCATGTTTTATATTTCAACTTAAGGTAGATTATGTTACTTTTAGCACAGTAATAATAATGAGAATCTACGTATGCATACAAGTGCGTACCAGATGAATTGCACCAGAGACTTCTAATGATTAGAAGTCTCTGATTGCACGCAGCTCTCTCTCTCTCTCTCTAAAATGGTTGGCGAATAATCATAATTTACAGGTTGAAAGCTAAAAGTTACTTTTAGAATTTAGTAATGTCTTAATTTTATATAATTTTTTGTAGTTTAATTAATTATTGCGAAAGGTGTTTTTGTTTAATCTAACATTTGTTTTTAAATTTTTTATTTTATTTCTAATATAAGGCAAAATGAACAAGTTAAAGTTATAACTTTTATGCTGATTGTTTTTTTTTTTTTGTAATTATTTTACAAGCTTTTATTTATTTTGTTGTATTGGATCTGTCAGGGTATTTTTTTTCTTTTTTTGGAAATTGTTGAATAAGTGATCAGTACGATCCTTTGACATTGTTACTAATAAAGCACAAGATTCTTGGCATAGAATGACATTTAAATGGCAGCCACTCCGAAATGGAGGATTTTCAATTTTTTTCACAAAATATTTTAAATGAAAGGTCTGGACGAGTAGAATAAGATAACGTTAACGGTAAGCGTTGTTCTTCTAAATCCAATATAACGGACATTTCAAAATGGCGGATTTCTCATTTTTCACAATGAACTTAATGTGGGTATCAAATGAAGGGACTTGAGGTGGATTCCACGTCTCTTCACAATGTATTTGATATGGATATCAAATGAAAGGGTTGCACGAGTGGAGCGCGATAAACAGCACAACAAAATAAAAGATTGTTGAAAAAATAATTTTTGTACAAATACTTAGTTTTGGTTACAACTTATTAATTGTTATTCGTTTTTACAAACAACGTTTTTCTTCGTTTGTTTGCTAAGGTTCAACTTAATAAATACACATACACATATTTATTATAGAAATTTATAAAACTTTCATCTTATTGTGCAATTTTTTTTTTCATGAAATTGTTAATAATGATGAAAGACTAGTGGAATGGTCTGGTATATGATTTCCAAAATTGTTATGAAAAAAAAATTGTACAAGTTCATAATATTATAACTAATTTTTTTAAATTATTGTTTTTCCCTTTTTTTAAGAATCTTTGAACGGTGGGTAAATATTTGTGGGAAAATTATTTTTTTAAAAAATCTAGATATACTCGTATATTGAATTGAATTATGTTCATGGTGTTTTGTAATCAAATATTTGTTTTTTGTTAAAAATCTAAAACTTAATTGTGAGAAAAAAAATATAAACAACTTTCAATAATAAAATAAAAATGAAACAAAATTGCTTAAGAACCCAGCCATGCTTTATTTAAAAAGTACTTTTAAACAAATGTTTTTGTGTATTGAGAGTTGATGTAAAAAGATTGCATTTTATTGCGATGTTTTTTGTTTACGAAAAAAATGAAACTTATAATACAATATATAAAGAATACTTAAACATTCAATTTTCAGTTGAGCATTTCTTTGGAGTACTGGTTCTTGGGTTTAGTTATAAGAAACAATAATATTGAAATGATTACATTGTAGAAGTTCATACATAAACAGTTTCATTTAAACCGTTACGAAAATAAACGGAACGATTATTCTTCCCACTCTTTCTGTTACGAGACATTGTTTGTAACAGAGAGCTCCAAGTCAGAGATTTCTAAATATAGAGACGGAGTGTCTCGCTCTTAAAGTTTGCTGGCAGAATTTCAAAATCCATTTGCCCGCCCATATCATATTCATGAATATCCTGTATATTATATTCGCGTAAATTTATACGAGTACATATCGTAAGATTTTATTTACAGTGACTTGTATTTACTGGTTTTATATATTTTTGAACACTTTTCTACACCATATTATAATAAAAAAAAGTTAATAAAAGTTAATGCCATTTATGAAAAAAATTATTTACATTACATCTGGCATTACTATATAAGGGAAACTAAATATAGAAAAAAGTTAAACAAGGCAAATCAAAAAACAAAATAAAACTCCGTAATGAATAAATTAGCAACAACAAAAACAACACATTCATATCATCGTAATTTTTTTTTGAATAAAAATAAAAATTTGACACAAGAAATAAAATAAAATGAAAACAAACGTCATTTTTCCATCTATCTAAATAAAACTCTCCTTGAATTTTGTTTCAAACAAAAATTTTTCTTCTCGTAATATTTAAGAGCGCGATGCTCCGTCTCTGCTTGTAAGTCTCTGTTGTACACTTTTTACATGACTGTTAAGACAGGGAGGTTTATTACCGTTTGCACTCTCAAATGAAACTTTAAAAATACTTGGATGTTGATAAATTCCTGTGTTTTATACTAATGAGTTCATTTGAAACGTTATAAAAAATTTAAGTACGCTGTTAAGTGCGTTTAAATATTATCGACATGTAATTGTAATTTACAAATATTTGGTATCCAGCTGTATTTGAAACGGTTACATTAACACGTTCGTAGTACATACTATACATTTTTTCGATTATGAAAATCATTTAAAGTAAATCTATTTTAAATGATTGTATAAAACTTAAAACGATCCTACGAAACAAATACAATATAATTTCTTATACAAAACACAAAATCAATAAAGTTTTGCCTGAATTACTAAAATAAAATAAAAACGATTAATTAAAATGAAATGTTTCAGAAATTTTATACATAAACCGAACGCATCAACGCAGTTTACTTTAGAAAGTGCGAAAATGCTTTTAATCGAATTGAATTGCTTTCATTCACTGTGGGCGATGGTGCCTTTTAATGCATCAGCATTTTCGTATTGTAAAAGTCAAAGGGGCTCGCTGATGCCGCTGTGGTTGCAGTGCTGAATTGTTGGTTGTGGGACGGTAAGGCGGATGATAAAGGTGGGCCGTTGAAGCGTGAAGGCATTAGACCGGCATTGAATAACACAGTGTTATGTTGTAGTTGCATTTGTTGCATAGTGTGAGGACTATGCAATAATGGAGGCGGTGGCGGTGGTGGGGCTGTTGGACGTTGGGGAAAACCCGCTGGCGATAATAAATTCCAAGTGGAAAGTCTTTGTTGCTGATGTTGCTGGAATACCGCCAGTGCAGAATGATGATGATGTTGCTGTTGTTGTTGTTGCTGCTTTTTACGCATATCCAGCATATTCAGCAATTTTGCTGAATTTGCTGCTTGGCGTCTATGCTGGGCGGATGTTGTTTTTGTACCACCACCACCGCTGCACCTAAGAGCAGCAGTGGCTGTGGAGCGGCAGGTAGCGGTAGTTGAATTGTCGCTTACCTATTCCCTATATGGTTTACAATACGAGTAACGGTGATTCATGTGCTGAGAGTAGGAACCCGAGTGTGAGAATCGTTTGAGACACTTGCAACACTGGAAGGGCTTCTCACCGCTATGCAGACGTTTGTGTTCAGTCAAGTGATGTTTGTGTTTAAAGGCTTTGGGACAGTCCATACATTGATATGGTCTCTGACCTATAAATGTACACAGTTGGAATACTGAAAGCTAAAAGGGAGTTGTAAAGATTTGTTCTTACCGGAATGTTCGTATTTGTGGCGGGCCAAAGAACTTTGTTTCGCGAAAGCTTTGTCACATTGATCGCAAATGAATGGCAAGTCAGGATCGCCGGCATGACCATGAGTTTCCGCTTTGTTGCGTTTTGCTTTAGGTGGCATTAGGGATGCAGCAGCAACAGCCGCTTGTATTGCAAACGCTTCTTCGTGTGGGGCACGAACTTCATCGTCACGCCAAGGTCTCTTCTCCGCACCGGGACTGAGGCTATTGCTGCGGTGGTCCATTAGACCAACGCCCAATTTGTTAAAGTTATTCTTGAGAGCGTGCTGTCGCGAGGGATTCATCTGAAAAAGCGCCTCCATTGGCATTAAGGTACAGTGAGCAGCAGCCATAGCTGCTGGCATTATATAGGATGGCAATTGAGGGAAGGATGGGAAGCCGGATGCACCGCGTGGAGCTGCTGACATTTGTTGAGACGTTAGCAGAGGCGCTTCTATGGGTGAAGGTGTTTGGCGCATAGTGTGGGCTAACGCAGATGATGCCATATTTCCCATGGGTTGCGCCGGAGTCCGAAAATATAGAGCAGCAGCAGCAGCTGCTGCCTGAGCTTGTTGCTTAAATGTGGAAGGGACAGAAGCTGCTGAAGATGGTGACGTTGTAGATGGTTTTATTTTACGGCTTAAATTAATCGCTTCGGGCAATTCATCCACCGTAACTAAACTGGAGCTGGCTTGTAGAGGTGCTACTCCATACATGGGTGAATGTTGTTCTGGATGTTGCTGCATTGCATTAAAGCGTTCTGGCTTCACCGAAAGATCTAGTGGTTCATCTGCTGCTGCACAAGTTACTTTAGCATTAATATTAAAGTTCTGACAATTTTCCGGGACGACAGAATTCTGAGGTGTCTTGTTACTACTATTAAGAGAATGAAATTTCCGTTCACGCGATCGATTATTTTGAAACCACACTTGTACTACACGAGCTTCTAATTGTAAGCGGGCCGCTATCATTCGAAAGTCTTCACGACTTGGCCTTGAATTTAAGGTATAGTGCTGCTTCAGTTCTTGCTGTTGCTCCTCGGTAATGGATGTACGCACGCGCACCTTACGTTCCGCATTACTTTCACCTCCGCTACTACAGTCATTGCGAGATATTGAATCGCGTTCATCCAGTTCATCTTCAACGTCACTGGACGGCTTCTGAGAATTGTTACTCGAGTTGTGATTCGTGAGTGGTTCAATCATTGGTCTATGATGCTGCTGATTCTGATACTCCAGTTCTTGTTTAATCAAACCGCAGAGAACTTTTTCATGTTGTACAAGTTCGGTAGGATGATTAAACTTTATGTCGCAACGTCTGCATCTTAATTCGCCGGGAAAGTCTTGTGGTGTAAACGATTTTTCCAGCTCCTCAGCATGCTGAACAATCTGGGTTTCTGCCTCCTGACAAGCCTCTGCAGTTTCTTCGAATGCTTCCTGTTTAATATGAGCTGTGTTGAGAAGTTTTTTGGTTTCATCGATTTCTTCTGCCCTCTCGTCATGCATCTTTTCTTCGCAAGCTTCAGGCCTTTCTGAACGTAGTTGTTCTTGTTTTATAACGGATTTTGTTAAGCCGTCAAGGTCTGTCTTGTCTTCATTTGCACTTTCGATTTCTTCCGATTTATTTGTTTTTTCTATTTGCTCCGATTGGAGTGAACATTCCTTCTGAGTTATATTGTTCGATTCTTTGACATCACCATCACCCAAATCCATTACCAATTTCGGCTCATCGGGATTGTCATCATCATTTAGTTCTACAGGTTCCCGCGATTCCTCTTCTCCCTCCTCATCCTCATTAAGCACCGTCTTTAATTGAGTTTCCAGAACTTTACCTTCTTCTGTGGAACGAGGAGAAGATATTGAATGATGCTGTTGCCCAGCAGCAGTTATTTCCAATAAACGTTGAATGCTGTATGGATGAAAGCGGGGATCGGCCAAAGCCATACTATAGAAAGGATGTGGAAATGAGGCCAACATAGCCGCATTCATAGCATTATAATCATTATACTTGGGCAAGAGATTCGGATAAAATGGTCCACCATTGTTGCCATTATTGTCAGCAGCGAAATAATTCATGGCATTGGTTAAATGATTGGCGGACATCTTATCCGCATTATTATTGTTATTGTTATTGTTATTGGATGGGGCAGAAACGCTTGTCTTGGCGGCATTTATAGTTTGTCCATTCTTCCCCAGAGATTTAAGCAGTTGGCGACTTGTACTCAATTTGAGACCCATGCCAATGCATTTCTTGGCGGTATTATGCGAGGAAAACGAACCGGAATGTGAGAATCTTTTGCCACAATTGTCGCAGCCGAATGGCTTTTCGCCGGAATGTATACGTATATGTTCCTTGAGATGGTGCTTAAACTTAAAAGCCTTCTCGCACAGATTACACTTAAATTTACGCAACCATTCAGATTCATCGTGACTAATCATATGGCGCTGCAGCCGATAAACATTCGCGAATTGTTTTTGACATATTCCGCAGCTCTGTAAGAAAGAGAGAGTGAGAGAATGAATTAAAATTAATTAAAAGTAAATATATTAAAGATTGCTATTGTTGGACGACATCTTGAATGGGAGAGGGCCAGACAAACAATAGTTTGCTAGGGGCCAGAGTCAATCATATATTCTTTATTAAAAATTGTTACGAATGCCTTTTCAAAGAAGCTTTATATATGGAGAAGACCTTCAAAAGTACTGATGGACCGAAAGATATATTTAGGAGTTGCAAACATTTACTTAAACATAATATACCCTAGGTTCTTATTAACTCCCTCTGCATTTTTCAACTTTTCGTCAACCATCGCAACAGATATGATTATTAAGCTGTTGATACAAGTGAATCTAGTTAATGAATGAATTCAGCTTTTTAAGCCGCCCAGCAATGTATAGTGATTGAGATAAGCGAAAGTAAATGAACTTTTCACGTTCAATTGTAAATTTGCTTCCAGCTATTTACGTATTACGTGTCCGAGCGTAATTTGTTTTTTTTTTTAAATATTGTAAAATCCTTACCGCCAACATATCTGTATATGAATTTATTTACAAAACATATTTTATATATAATTATTATTTTTTTAAATAAATTTATTTTTCTCTCTATTGTCAATTATGCCGATCAACGACATATGTAACTTATTTGCACGACTGATGAAATAAAACTGTTGAGCGAAGGTGCTTGGCATCCTTAGTACCTTTATAATTGATAATTAAACTTAGGTGGCGTCAAGCACAACATAACATAACGTAACATAACATAACATGTTGTCTTTGTTTTTCTTACTCGCATTCTCTTTTTACGCAACATTGTAAATAAATAAACAGTGTGGTGAGCGAGAGAGAGAGCGAGAAAACAGATAAGTAAATAAGAAATACGCATGAGAGTAAATTTTGACACAAAAAAAAGGGACTTTCGATTAATTTACGCATACACACTTGTGAATATCATTTATATGGTGTGTATAGCAGATACCGTTATGTGCGCGTTTTATGAGAGTTAATATTATTGATAAAAAGTGTTGTTGTCATGTGCATATAAAATGAGTAATTATTTTGGGTATATATTATATTTTAATACCTAATGATGTTGTTTTTGTAATAATTGGAAGTAAAAATTTTAAAAGCGATCCATTACGTTAGAAGACATTTTACGGACTCAATAAAGTATAAATTGTCAAATAACATTAAAATCTTGTAAAATAGTTATATCCGTCGGTTGGCTCTCATGATCGGTAAATTGACTCATTGAACTGATTTAGTTGAGTACGACGCCCTTTTTACAAATACCAAACTAAAGCTGCTATACAGAAATAAAATGTTATTTATGTATAATTTAATAAGTAAACCATTTAGAAAGTGGGCGGAGTGACGCCCACAATTTTTACAAAATTATTTTTTTATGCATAATTCGATCTCTTAGCTAATATGTATTCGGATCTATATTTTATTAGAACCCTTAATTATATGCCGCACCCATTATGTTCATACACCTGCACAGAGCATTTGGCAGCATTTGAAGTTTTAAGCTAAATTTAGTTGAATAATTTAATTGTAGTATTTTTCCTGTTTGTTGTTTATATTTTTGTGTACATATGTATATAAAATTAAGGATCAGAATAACCGGCTTAACAATTAATTCAACCCACATTGTATGTATATAATAAAATAAAATAGAATGAATTAATTAATAATTTCAATTAAATTTTGGCGCCTACAACAAACAGACCTATAAAAAGAAACCTATAAATTTTCCTCGAATATAATCTGCATAGTTTTTCAAGAGTTGAAAAGGAAAAGGAAAGGGGGAGGGAGAGGGCGTGAAAGAGAACAGTGACGGGTATTATTTACATAGCAGTGTTTTAATTAATTTGTTTCAATTAAGGCTAGAAATACGAAAAGATGAATCACTTGAGATATTTACAAGATATGAAACTGATATACATATACTGTCCATACACACACACATACATAAGTTTTATAATGTAGAGATCTCTTGCAAAGTATTTATAGTCATATGCTGTACAAAGTTCATGCATTAAAACGGTCATGAGAATGTATGTGTTTAGGTGTGTATGTTTGCGTTGCTACAAAGATTTTATTTCAATGCGGGTGTATGACATACTTAGGTAGGTTATAAATTGATAAAACTTTGCTACATGTTAATATCGTATATATGAGATCGTATATTTTTATTATCACACATCATCAACAACAACAACAACAAATTGTCATTGTTATGGGTATGTGGCGTTTGAATTGATGTGACTAATATCATTAATTAATATAAACGCTTAATCACTTATGCATATACACACACACACACAGCCACATACACATGCGCACATATTATTGTATAAGATGTATACCCTACAAGGTAATTTCAGTTTTTAAGGGCTGTTTATAATTTTTAACTAGAATTATTTACTAAAAACATTTCATTACATCTCATTTGTTGCTGTTGTTATTATTGTTATTATTAAAATTTCGTAAAACATGTGTATGTATCCTAATTATTTATGTAATATATATATTGTCAGTGTTGTTGTTTATTCTTGGCTGGCGTTAAATCTATAATGACACCACTAATCATTAGCACTCAGCCACACTGTCAATATAATTTTCATACACATGCGACTACATGTGCCAACTACTAGAAATTTGTTGTTGTTTATTTTGTTCTGCAATTGAAGGAATTTTCATTTAAAATTTGTGTAGATTTGAAAATAATTTTTATGAAATTTTTATTAGCGCAAAACAAAAAACACCTATTAAGTCAATACCGTTTGCGAAATTCGTTTAGGTGGAAAAAGTAAAAAAGAAACAAGAAATTATTGGTTTCCGTTTTTCATTAATCATACATTCTTAAAAGCAATGCCAGGCAAACGCGTGTGCAAGAATGTTTATGCTGCGGAAGTTTCAATTAAAATAAATTAAACATATTAACCTTAAGGTTATGTGGTTAAGGTGCTCAAAAAAAGATATCTTTCTCAGCAGCTGCGTAAATATATAAAATAAACAGGCGGGGTAAGCTAGCCATTTACATTTCGTCTCATTTACCTGTTTTTCTTCTTAATACGAATTTCAACTGGTGCACCTAATATATGAGAGAATTGGAAAGAGCGAGAGATGTCTATAAATGGAATCTCTCAGCAGAACAGTGTTTCATTTGTATACGCACAGTATTAGTATATAAGCGGAACACACAGTACTGCTGCGCTGTATTATGAAGCAACAGGTGAATAAATATAAAATATTTGAGCATGGAGTAACTTATGGCCGTTAAAATGGTTGCCATAGTTTACAGAAGTACACAAAAACCAATGAGAATAAATGCATATACGTATAGTTATATACATGCCCACAACAGCAAACTAATAGAAGAAGAGTTTAATGGATTAGGTCCACTATTTAAGATTGGTTTTTATAGAAACAATCAAAGTTAGCAGACATAAAATGGCGGACGCTAAAAGATGAAGTACTACCTTCATTCCTTGCAATCTACTTAGTACAGGTGTCAAATGAAAGTCAATTTAATATGTTTGGTTTGATGAAAAGAACATGCTTGGCTAAGTACCATTATTCTAAATCAATAATAGGGGGCTACCTCTCCGCTAGCGGAATTTGTGTAACTTCATAGTTTATGTGATATGGGTATCAAATGAAAGGAGTTGTCAAGTAGAGAGCGTTGTTATTGTAAATCCAAGATGGCGAACTATCCAAAATTGCTCATTACCAATTTCTTTACAGTGTATTTAATTTGGGTATCAAATGAAAGGTCTTGATGAATAGAAGGCAATAAGCTAAGTTTCATAATTTTAAGTTATTTATAGAGAGCCACTTGTTAACGAATTTCGTACTCCTATATATATAAGATATATGATATTGATATTAAATAAAAGGGGCTCCACAAGTATAAAGCGATGAAGTGCAATTCTTGTAAATCCATTGAAGATGGCGGACGACCCAAAGTTGTGGTATTATCCATTTCTGCTTAATCAACGGACGAGTATCAAATAGGTAAAAAAGTTATATATTTGACTTAGTTACTCTTCATTTATAAAAAAAAAAAATGTGGGCGTGGCATATAAACAACTAATCCGTTTTTTCATAAACACGAATCATTAGTTAGTAGTCAAATTCTATACCAAGTAAAATTGAATTATAGGCGTGTCTGCTATCCGCGACCACACGCAAAATTATAGATTATATATTTTTATGATTTATTCAAATGAAAAGTCTTGATGCCTAGAAAATAATAAGTTAAATATCGATATTCTAAAACAAATATGGTGGACTCAACAAAATGGCGGAATTGCTTTATCATCAAAACCCCATTGATATGGGTATCAAATGAAAGGATTTATCGGGTATACTGCCATGAGCAAAGTAACTTCACCATAACATAAAATCTTGTTAAAAGAGAAATCTTTTATCCGTACATGTTGGCCTTAGATTGAATGGGAACTTCAGATAATATAACTTTCGACTCTATAATCTATATAGAAATTTATACAATAAAATGGATCGTTTTTTCTTATTTAAACAAAGCAAAACTTCATATAACGATTCATTAAAAACAAAGCATGTGTATGTACAATAAAATATGGTTGGTCATTAAAATATTTATATTTAAACACCTTGTTTTATAGCACATAAAATTAACAATAATCATTAATTATAAAATATGCGTATAATTATACATTAATGAGAATTTTTTTTATTCCAATAACTCATTTGCTATAATTTAAACTTTTGGTTTATATACGACATATACCGTACACATGCATTTCAACGTAATCGTAGTGATAAAACCGATTAATTATTAAGCTTTAAAAATACCACAACTATTAACAACATCACCCTCACCCCCACCCACAGCTAACGTATGTGTATGTAAAAAAATGTGACAAGTGAAATATATCAGTGATTAATTAGTGAGTAATAAGTATATTCAGGCACATTTTTTTATATATCCACCATCCTGAGTTTAAGGGTATATAGCAATTCGTCAAAAGGTTTGCGACCCATAGAGTTTTAAGGATGAAAAATGGGTACAAAGACATTTTCATTAAATCGGTTTAGCTCCGTTTATCCGTTTGTATGTTTTTGGTTGTCACTCTTAATTTGGTGGAATCGACTTACCCATAGCAAAAACAAGTTGCAAAGAATAAATGGTATAAATGGGCGTGGTGATGCCCATTATTTAAATATTGTATATTCCCATCTTTAAGTTGATAAGACATACATTTTCTAACGGAGGGTATAATTTTTGTACTTGCCACGCCCATAATTTGTTATAATATTAATGTTTTTAATCTTCTCAATGATTCTGAAGTTTGAAGTTTGTACTATATTAATTTTTTGTTGTTGTTGTTTGAGTTATGCTTAAATGAAAATATTTAAATTGTGTTGAGAGTGAGTGTGAAAGTGTTGCTGGTCGATTTAATTGATATGGTTAAAAACAAATTGACCAATATTGATGTGCATAAGTATGAGTGCATGCGTGTGTGTTTATTTGTGTGTATGTTGGCCTGCCAAACCTAGTTTAACAACTTGTATGATATACAGCAGTTCATTTTTATATAAAGTGTGGGCATTTAGCATATTGATCGAGTGGGGGAGAGAGAGAGACAGGGAGAAAGAGTGAGATGTTTTCGCCAAACCTGAATAAAAAGACATCGAGTGCATATGCTTGTGATATTGGCATTAAAGTGTATGGCGGCCAACCATTATTGTGGTGACATTTAAAGTACACAACAATGAACAGTTTAAAAATCATTCACTTTTATACATATATGCACACACTTTTCATACGTATATGTGTTAGTTTCTCGGTGGTGGTAGAGGAGAAGGATAAAGCCAAAGAAGCAGCTGCACAAAAAAGCTCAATGTTTACAGTTTAAATATCATGCAAAACAACAACAACACCAACAACACATATGTTTGTTGTGTTGTTTTGTATTTTCATATTTGCAACTCAGTTAAACATTTAACTGTTGATGCCTGATGTCTGCCATTAAATGGTCAGACATCAGGCCTGTGTATATGATTGTGGTAAATGTGGGCACACATATGAACAAACAAACAAACAAAAATGAAAAAAGAAACACTTTTCCATAATACAACACCCAAGTGATAATATTGAAGCATACACATACATCACACAACTCTAGCTTTTCATTATTACTGTTAATACATGTAAACATACAACCCGTGCGTACATGTGAGTTGTGTGTGTTTTTGCTTTGGAAAAAGGTCAAGCATGTATATACACACATATATGTATTTATATTTGTATATATATAAATGATAAGTGTAGTGAGTGGTAGTATAATTGTTGGCCAAATGACTGCCCATAAATTATTGGTCAACTCATTCAGTCATTCACTTACGCGCTCACTCTTTCACTCACTGGGTCGCTGTATGTTTACTAGAAAGAACTGGGTAACTGTTCATTTTTTTTCTGCTTCTACTTTTATCAACATGTTGCCAGCTGATTGTTGTTCTTATTGTTATATTATTCAACTCGCAACAATTAAATATTTGTTTAACTGCGCATTTGTTCGTTTTTTATCTTTTATTTGTAGTTAAACAATTTTTAACTTTTCCACGCCATCCAACACACAACACAACACATACACACAAATACATATTCATGCTTTGGTATGAAATATGCCATTTGTTACCTTTGTTTACTCCTCATATACGTCTATGGATAACAATTACATTTTGTTGGGTTGAAGGACTTCTTTTTTCTTTTTTTTTTAAACACATACAACAACAAATAAAAAAAAGAAACAAGAAATGAAAGAAGAAAAAATTAATAAAAAAAAAAAAAAAACGCACACATTTCAAATTGAAAAATTGCATGCACTTTAGGTAAAGCACACGCTCATATATACACAAACAAACAGCTATATAACACGCACATACAGACAACAAACAATTACAAGTGTTTGCAAAAAGAACAGAGAGTGAAAGAAAAAGAAGAAAGACAACTGTAATGGTATTGTCAGGGCAGGAACACAACTCTCTATGAAGATCAACTTACAATTGAACTTGCAACTTTATAAATGGACAACAATGCATATGTACACATGTATATATTGCTACATGGCTCCCGCTTATATTATAGTTAAATATAGAATTGATGGCTGACGGTGGTGGCTGGCTGTGTTGACGGTCAGCCGAATGGACGGATGTATGGACATACTTATGTATGACTTTCTCTGGCTGGTTGTAAAGTGAAAAATTAAAAGCAATTTATTTTATGCACGCATACCACACTATAAGGGTGTATGTGATGCATGGTATAACAACAACAACAACAACAACAATCTTATTTATACCTTTTCGTATAATGTTTTAAAAAATAAACGTTCATTCAATTCAATGTGGAAAACCAAAACCAAAAGCAAAAGCAAAAACAACAAACAAAGAAGCAATAAAAAATTATAAAATTAAAACAAAAATTCTATATAATTAATGCTTTTATAAGGACAAACAAAATATAGACATTTTTCATAGCTATGTAATCTATGTAATAGCTCTGTTAAAACTTTGTCTTTTGATATCCACATCCAGGAGGTATTAGTAAAAGTAGCAGTGTGGGGTTTGCAGCATTCTAATGTACTAATCATTCATAACTTATCACATTCTACTCAACACCTTTTATTCGATACCGATATCAAAGAGATTGCAAAGAAATTTGCAATGCTTTATGTTGGGGAGGAGGCGATGAAGTAGATCGCATTCCACTTATTAACCCCTTTCATTTAAAACCCATATCAAACAAGTTTTCATAAGTAGAATAAGTCGGCTTATTGGGGAGGCGTCCATATTTGATTTAAAATAATAACACTTATTTTTTCGCATTCTACTCACCAATCCCTCTCATTTAAAACCCATATTGAGGGGGCTTTTATAAAAATGGTAAACTGCCATTTTTGTGGTGATCGGAATATTTTTTTCTTTTTAGACTTATGTCATTGATATGATGGTTACATTAAGCGCTTTTATTTGATATCTATATTGAAAAAACTTTAATGAAATACTTAACCCGTCATTTTGGGGCGTCACGAAATCTTACCCTATATTCATTTCAGTATCTTTAAAACTGTGACCTACAAAATGGTGAACAAAAATAAATAGATAGACAGCAAGGCGGACGGACGTAAGGACGGTCGAACATTTTACAAAGAAAATTTTCAGAGTATTATATTTGATTAGAATGTGTATGTGTAACAATTATCTTCTATTTTAAGCCAAGCGCAAGAATTCCATATTTTTACAGTTTAGCAGATAAAAATTGTAACACAAGTATATACACACATATTAGACCACCACATAAACAAAGTTCATGTAGAGTAGAGTACAAAAAAAAAATTAATATCATTACGCTATAAGCGGAATGGTGACGTGTTCGATGCTGTGTAAATAACTGGGCAGAGGGCAAGTGAAAAAGAGATAGAGATAGAGAAAGAGAGAGCGGCAGAGTCTTATCAACTAAATACAAACATCTACTATTTTTATTTAACTGGCAGGCAGAGTGCAATGTACAAGTATTACACGTTTAGGAGATTAGAACGCGTGCGTTACAAGAAAATGTAGGCGTGAATGGCCGTAAAAATATTTCTTCTGTTGAAACCCATCAAAAACACATTTCATTAGTTTTAAACCTAAACTTTATCAACAACTGAAAATATCATACGTGAAATGTTCATGTACTTGGAAAAGAATTATTATTATTAAGCCTTTGCAAGAATTTCCATTTTCCATTTGTGCTATTAATCATAACTAATGAAAGATGTTGTCAAGTAATACTTAAAAAAATAGGGTGCTTAGTAGTAGCCTTTATCATTCCATTCTCCTCTAATGTGCGCACCTCAGCATAAAGAAAAGCAATATGGCGGACAACACACACTGACTTGACTGACTCCTATTGTTAGTTTTTTTGTTTAACGTTTCAAGTTTTTTATTCTCTTGCGACCAGTTGATAAGAAGGTGAGCGAGACTTGTATAGAAAAAACGAAAGAAAATATGGCGTCTGTTACGTTTCTTTTGTTTTCCTGTGTGTGATAATCATATAAATATAATACTAATATAATAATCATAAAAAATATATATATATATAGAGAAACCCTCATTCTTATAACAGAAAACAACGTGTATGTATGTTTGTGTATTGATGGTGAGGGTAAATGGTGCGCACATGTGCTGTGTGACATTATCATTTGGGCATAAATTATATTAAACTGAAGCAAAAAACTAATAAATAAGAGTAGAGCCCATATACGCATAGATTGTTAGCACGTTCCCAGCTACGAGAAGGAGGTTTCAAAGTTCCTAAGGCATATCAACGTTTTCGCGATTTGGCGATATTTGTGAGGGAATCTATCTGCAAATGCCACGCCCACATTTTATATATAAATGTAAGCAATAGTTAATCTCTATAGTTTTTTTTTTATATATATAAAAAACCTTCACAACTCTGCAATCCCTCTCATACTGTCTGTCCGTCTGTCCCTCACTTTTTAATAACTTTCATAAAAATGCTTTATCCTTCAAGTATGCTTTTAGGTTGTACTACAAATATATACGTATATACCCAAACGTATATGTTTTATTTGTATATGGCGTTTCGCTTATCAACATATACGGAAATAAAGAAAAAAAAAACTTTTCTTCTTTCATATGAAGCGTGATTGTTTACCTCAGAGCACAGTTTAGGTTAAGCTGATAATGATGCTGACCGCCACCGCCACCGACACGTTTTAGTTTTTTTTAAAAACACATACGACGAGATAAAAACCACTTAAATGTTGTACATGTGTGTGAAAAAGTAATGAAAAAATTTTCATTACCTTTGGTCTCCAGAGGAAACAAACTCCAAACCACTCATATTTCTAAACTAAATACTTTTACACACATGTGCTAAGTAACATTTTGGTATCTAGCAACAACAACAACAACAACAACAACAATATATGTTTCATATAAGCCACTTCCTCTAGTATGATCATTTATGAAGATAAAACTTAGATAAGGAGAAAATGAAACATTTTAAATATTCAAATATTCCTCGCATTTACATATATGAAAAAAGGGCGTGGCAGAAGCCTGATAGCGCTCTTTCTTTATATGTTAAACATCAACCAAAAAAAGTTGAATTCTGCTCCACATTAGAGCGACTAATTATAAATAACTCCATAGCTCAAATGTACTTTATAGATAGATTTTTGTAAATTGTGGGCGAGGCGCAGTTTGACTCAATTAAAAATTTGTGGCATGTTCCGTTTAACGCCCTAAAATACTTAATACATTAAATGCAAATGAAATTTTGCGTGAAGTATGGCTTTTTGTAAGTTGTGGGCGTGCCTGTTATGATATTGGACCTGTCTTTGTCATTTCGACAAAATAATAAATGTGTGTTTTAAATTTAGGCTAATTATAATTTTATCGATTATGGGCAGGGCTCTCAATCGATATTGTTCAATTCAAATAGTGAACTAGACATGTCTGTTACAAAATTTTAGCTATCAAGAATGCCAACAACAGATGGCAACATGGACATACGGACGGAATAGGGTCTGTAGCGTCTCCTTCTGAATGTTGCAATGACATAGAAAACTCATCAGATGTATAAACAAATAAAATTTCATTTAAAAAGTTTCAAATTTACAATTGTGAGCGATGCAACAATAGATGGACAGACGGACATGCCTAGATATTGATGTTGTGGAGAATCTGATGCCTCTTTAATCTTTTTTTTTATCAATTGTGTTCATTATCTTGAGATAGTTTCGGAGAAATTTTAATTAATTTTATTACAGGAAATGTCAGTTTCAATCGAATATTTTCATTAACAATCGAACACATTTATAAACTACACCACGTACTATAGTGGTGCAAAAAAGAAAAAAATGAGATATGATTTAAACACAAAATATTACTTATGATTTATCCCATTTGCCACAATCAGAAGAACTTCAATCAAACCACCAAGTAGCGAAATAAGACAAGACAAGACAAGAAGACTTTCAGTTAAAAAATGAGAAAATACATATTCAAGTGTAGGATCTCGCCCATGCAATACATGCCTAGTAAGTATACCTATATTTGTACACTTCTACTAAAAGTGCCAAACACTTGATTACATACGTACGTAATTTATAAGCAAATACAAAGCCTTTGCATTGTTCAAAACCACGGCTATGGGGAACGCGTTACCGAAGATACGTTGAAGAGAAGTTAAATAACCGAACGAGAGGTGCCATTTTGTACATCATCTCATATCGTCTTGGATTAAAGGAAGAAACTATGATAAAAAGTAAGCTATAGCAAGAATAAATTAAACTATTTATTTGGGTAAGCGCATGCTTAAGTACGTGCATGTCCATTATCGTATTTCATATCTCAACTTTCATTTACGTGCTGCTTCGCAGTAAACAATGTAGAGTCTTTGTGAACGAGATTTGAGGGAAATGTGTTGCCACAAGGGCAAGAATTAGTTTTTTTTTTATTTTCATTTTCTTACTCTTTTTTTTATCATTTCATAGCTCATACATATGGACAAATGTACTGAAAATATAATTTATTTATCATTGGGGGAATTTTTCACTGTGGTCGCATTTTTTGAGATATTTTGATGAAATTTGGTGCAAGGACATATATTGACTTAAAGGGGAACCCTAGTAAAAATGGGCCGGATTGGATCATTTTTAGAACTAGTCCCCATATAAGGTCCTGTGAAGAGTAGTTAATTAGACTAATAATTGGCTGTGCCCAATTTGGACCCGATCGAACCATTTTTAGAATTCCTCCTCCCTATAGCGTTTTATTAAAATCGGTCTATAACGAAAATGCGTAATTCTTTATATTTTTTTGCCAACATTTGTTAAAGAATAGTTAATAAATACAAAAAAAAAATTTCATTAAAAGAAAAAAATTAAATTGAATACTACATCAAGTGAAGTAGGGTATTTGATAGTCGGGCTTGACCGACTGTAATATTTTTTTGGAAATCTTGCGCACTTACTTGATTAATACCATTCGGTGTTTGTGCTGGGGACGATTGTGCATTCGGCGAATGCATTACTTCGTGTTTTTCCAGTTGGTGGCGCGTTGAAAAGTACGCCGGACAATTCATACACTGATAGGGTCTATTAGCATTGATTGTTGTACTGCTCGAGGCTGAATTATTATCACTGCCTATCGTTGAACCGGGACTTGAGATTGAATGGGTTGTATCCATATCGTAGGAATGGTGCGCTGCTGCTGCTGCTGCTACAGTTGTTGTTGTTGTTATTGAAGCAGTCAAAGGCAATGTTATTGGTGGCTCTGTTGAGGATGATGGTGGTAGTAGTGGTAGATGTTGTTTTTGTTGCAGGTGTTGTTGTTGTTGTTGTTGGTTTGATTGATGTTGCAAGTGATTATGACCATTGCTGAATGCTAATAATTGTGAATTGTTTGTATTGCTATCGCCAGCGTTATTATTAACAACGTGATGTTGTTGTTGTTGTTGCTGTTGCTGCTGCTGCTGCATAGCCCAAGCAGCCATAAATTGAGCGGCAGCCGCTGGATGTATGTTATGCGGTAAATGTGGTGCTATTTGTTGATGTCCACTGACTGCAGCATAATCGGCCGCTGTGATGGTTGGTGTTGTTAACGTTCTTGCCAGTTCGTTCGGTAAGCGACTGGGTGAATTATTTACAGAATTCGAATGTGATGAATTTATTATTGAATTAATACTATTGTTGTTTTTCATATAAGTATTGTTGTTGTTGTTATTATTTGTGTTAATAATATTGTTGGCCGTGTAGGGTTTCGTGTCCCCAACCTCACTTACATTACTTTCATTATCATCACTATCGGCCAATAAAATGCCATTCTGCTGCTGCTGTTGCTTTAACTGTTCTTTACTTAACTGCTGTTGTTGTTCCCTTGAACTGGCGTAGGCGGTGGGCTCAGCAATAGCGTTCACTTTATCATGCGGATGCTCGCGGGCAATATGATCTCGCATTGTCTATAAATAACAAAAAATGCAACAACAACAAAAAAATTAAATTTATTTAAAATTTAAATAAAATTATATAAAATTTTTACGAATTATTATTAGTTTTTTTAAATATTAGTCATCTCACCTCAAAATTGGGAAACGCTAAGTGACAATGCGGACATGTCATCATATATGTAGAGTGCTGTAGATCCGGTGAACTATTCGCTAATCCTCTAGAGTTATCGTCCTCAGCAATGTTGCTGTTGTTGCTGTTGTTATTGTCAAACTTGCTTTGGTTATGAGAATGATGGTGATGGTGATGATGCAGTGCGGAGGCCAAAGAAGGAACTACAAGAAAAGACAGATAAGTAGAAAGATGAAAATTTATGTTGTTGCTGGTGTTGTTAATATTAATCAACTGACGAAACAATTAATTAAGTTTCGCAAAATTTCCAGGAAAGCAAATCACACGCGTACAATTTCACAGAATTTATTTATAAACCCTCCCAATGCGTATGTGTATGTAGTCCATCACCTCTATAGCGAGAAGCGAGCATTTATCATCATCCTCATATTGTACAATTGTGCAATATATTGCGTTTAATATTGTACGCTTTCAAAGCTGTTCTTGATGTGCGCGTTCTTGTGTGCGTGCGTATTTTGTTCTTTTTTTTATATAATTTTTTAATCAAAACCATTTAAAAGCGTCAGGCACTCAAGCAGGTCCGCACAGAATATTTATACACACATATGCACAATATATGCGGCACAAATAAAATCATTCGAAGTAGATAAGCTTAAAGTCAAAGTCTGTCGGTGCGTATGTATGCACATATTCGTAAGAAGGTATTGTTATAATAATAATAATAATGTAGCTGTGTTCTAGGTTGTTCTTGTTATTTTTTCATTGCATTTACTTGGGGTGAGTATCTGTGCACAAGAATGGCTTTAATACTTGGTAAAACATAAAATGTATACGGACAACTAGCCAGTAATAAACACATATAAACATATATGAGTGTAGTTGATATGTGTGTGTGTGTGGGAGCTCGCATCGGCATCACCATTAATTATATTATGAAATTTCAGAGAACGACTGTTGTACATATTTTTTTTATAAAACGGTTCATTGTTATGTTTTACACTCAATGGTTCTTAAACTATTTTCATTCGCAGACCTTAAATTTTCGTTTTTCTGTGCGTTTGGAAGGCATCTGGAAGGCCATTTATGGAATTTTTCTAATCATTCGATGATTTTGAGATTCTGGCACTACCTTTTGGTTCCAAAATTGGTCATAATTAATTCATTCACATTGTATTTGATATGGGTGTCAAATGACAGCGTTCAACACATAGAAAGCCATACGCTGAGTTTTACTATTCTAACTTAAATTTGGGGAATGTTCTAACGTGGCGGATCATTCATTTTTATAAAAACTTTTTGATATGGGTATCAAATTAATTGTATTGATGAGAAGAATGCAATAACCTAGAAATTATTATTCGAAAAAAAGGCGGATTCCATAAAATGGCGGAATGACCATTTCTTTACAATGATATGGGTATCAAACGAAGAAACATCGCGTGTAAAATAGTACGAATGAGAGGATAACCAATAATTTTATCAAATCGGTTTAATTTTAATTCATATGAAATTAATTTTAAGATATATGTTTGGATAAAATTTTATTGAAATAGCTTAAAAACTGTTGTATACAGCTTGAATGTAAAACATTCATGGACAGACTGACAATTCGGAAAGTTGAGTTGATTTTAAGTCACTTTTTTTAATTCCCAGTTAATTTATTTAATGATATTTTTTCAAGTGTAACCACACTTGTTGTTTTATGTCAGAGGTTTTCAAACTTTTGCAAAGCATATCAATTTTGTTTAATTATTAAACTCAGCTAATATAATTGATACGATTTTAAAAAAATTTCTTTTGTAAATAAATACTCTTGTATGATATTCTGTAAAACTAAAATATTTGTCATTAACAAAAGTTAAGTAGAATTTAATTAAAGCGTTGTTAATAATACCCATCGCGGGTATACTTCCAATATACCGAGTAGGGTATAAAATTGTTTAACTATTGTTGTCTTTTTTTTTTACAATCCTCGTTTTTTCAATTACAAACGTACCTATAAAATATATGTGTGTGTAGAGTAAAGCAACCAGCAAGGTATTTCAACTGTACGATGACGATGATCTCATCGTTTCTACATGAATGCATGCATATACCGAGCAAGTGTGGTGAAGTCTGGGATACACATCTTCGAACTTCGTACGCATATGAATGTTTTTTGTTTTTTTTTCTTTTGCTTTTGAATACCAGGGGTGTGTATGTGTGTATTGTACCTTTTATATGCAGAATTGATTGTGGATCACTTATAATGCGTGTGTGTGATTGCGTGTGCATGCGTGTGTATTCTTGAGGTACAGTATTCTCAGCAGAGAACAAAGACAACATGTTGTCTTGCAAACTAACCAACACATTTGCAATCATCATTCATATTGGAAGGTAACCAACAATGACAGCAAATGTGCCTTTAGAGGAAACAACAACAATAATAATATATGTAGTATAAAAAACCACGTTGTATTCTTTTTTACATTCTTTCTACTTTGTATGTGAATTTCAAAATGGAGTTTATATTATAGTTGGCGCTGTACACGCGCAAATGAACAAACACTCATGCGCATTTATTCATTGTAACGCACATTTTTTAGAGTACACCGAACTTTTCATACAATAGTATAATTTTTATTCACATCATGAAAGTTACTCCTGCAAATACACACATACACAAGTGTTATTGGAATATATGTTGCATCTCATCTGTCTCGGTTTGTTGAAAAGATGGGGATTATAAACTGTTAATGAAAACTGTTTGCTGCATGCTGTGACCTTGATAAGTAAGAGATTTTGTTTTCTCCATTTATGCACTCTGTCACAATCATAGTCGCGTATATTGCTGCCCTAGAAATGATTATGAAAGTGGCAGCAACAGAGTACTTCATCAAAAATTATAAATATTTATTATTCCCCATCATCTGGGGATCAATGGTACATAAGGAAAGAACGCGGGTATTGGCCACACCCATAATTGAAAAATATTTGTAGTAATTCTAAATATTATTAAATGTTTTATTATTATTAACAGGTAAGTAAACAAATTAGGAACTCTGTAAAATGGACACGCCCACAATTTACAAAAACCTCATTGCAAAGTGGCAAAAAGTCAACCTATGTCAAACACTCGTTAGTACATGTTATAAGAAAGGTCTAAACTAATGCCCTTTCCAAATGTTAATGTAAAGGGTACCCCAGATTTGGTGTACACTAAAAATAGTATATTTTTCTTTTGTTAAATAGCATTGGGAATGATATCCATCGCGTTGAACTTTATTTGTTTCGGTTTCATATTGTATTACACGTACATTCATATACAATACAAATGTATTGTGTAGTAAAAGATAATACAAGAAAGTGTATGATGTGTTAGTGTGTGTATGGCTATGACATTTTTGTTGCCTGTCATTTGATCGTTTACCTTAATTTACCTCAATTAACAGTACTGGGTGCGTTATAAGCTTCGTTACTCCGTTTTGATTATAGTAACACAACAACAATAATAACAAAAACAACAATAACTACGAATAATAAAAATAATAACGTAAATGCGGGCGCACAGAAGCAAACACGCATTATCCGATACATTCGCTATGTAAATATAATATTAGGAATACATTCACACACACATACACACACATAAACCCATTATATATTCGCTTCAATAGAACATAAGGGAGACTGGCTGTTAAACCTTTATTTTTCGTTGATTGAGCGTAACACGCATGCGTTCGTGTTACACATTGTAAAGCACAAAAGAATTATTACTTATGGATGAAATGTTATTGTTCATGAGGCCTGTTTAAGTTTTTATTATTATTCGTAGTAAAGGAAAAGTTTATGTAAACTTGGTTTATGAGCTTATAAAAGCTAATAAAAGCAGAGTATGTATAAATGAGTGTGTAGAGTATGCACTTAAATACAATACATTCAATTAATAAATGCGGGTTGTTTTCGAAACACAAAGGGGGACTAAAATACATCAGCAACAGTTGTGTTTTGGACCAGCTTTACTTTTACACTTTTCTTTAATAAGCTCGATGTGTGCTCGATATGTTTTGTAAGAAAAATGTCCCTCAGGATATATGTTTTACATATGAAAAGACACCTAAGCTAAAATTAAAGGTCATTAATTTTTTACTTTTGGAATGTATGAAACCCGTGTAAAAAAGTAAATTTTGCTGGGGCCAAATTTTAAATATTCTCTTCGTTTTCTTACTAAGTAGAGGCATGGCAAATATGTGATAATCCTCTTTAACAGCAGAATCCGATGTAAAAGTTTATTGCATACATCAACTTCTACATCGGATTCTGTACAAAATTGTTTTTTCTACATTGTGGGCGACCACGCTCACATTGTGACACATCAATGCTTGGTCTTTATATGTGTAGATTATTTCAACTTTGTACCTAATAGATTTTTGTCGATTGTAGGCGTGGCTGTTAACCGATTTAGTTCCATTTAAATATTGTAGTACCTTGTGCGCAGCAAAAAAAGTCACCTTGAAATCTACAATCGTAATCGAACGGACATGTCTTCGATCGATTCAAATTTTAAAGTGGTCACGATATATACTTTGTGTTGTTTCTGAGCTCTTTAAGGGCATAAAAATGTACGTTACTCAATTTTTGCTTTCTTTAGAAAACCATTCATTAAAGCAGAAACGAGAATGACTCCATTTCTTTTAACTACAGAGAAGAGTGTCAAGTTTTGTTTGTTTTTGGGTAAATTATTTTTTGTTGATTATTTTAAATGTGTATTTGTGTGTATGATACATTGTAGTACTTGGCTGTGTTATGTGTGTGTCGGGTGTTATTTGTATTTAAAAATTTTCGTTGTGTGTGGCACACAAGTGCAAAAGGAAAAAAGCAAAATTATTCATTGTTTGCCAATATATACTTTTTTTAAAACTTTTTATCTTGCTATCTCTTTCATATACTCTCTATACAAGTGCTTGCATGCATGTATTTGGTTGTGGTATTGTATTTAACAATAAACGATATAACTTTTTGAAACAGTTGTAAAACTGAAAATTGCACGGATTCTAGTTGTTGTTGTTCTTTTTCTTTTTTTTTGTTGCATTTTATTGCAAAAGGGAGTTTCAGCCTAAAATTCGACAAAATAAAAGCATACGTTGAACATATGCAAAAATACCACCTTTGGGTTTTTTTTCTGCTCACACAATACTTATTTAAATACAACAACAAATAACGAAAGTACAAAGTACAGAATATACACAATATAAAAATGTGGTAGGGGAATCAAAAACATACACAAAGATATAAAATTTACCCAAAAAAAAAAAAAAAAATTTAAATTTTGAACAGAGACACAAAAGAACGCCGAATGCAGTGTTGTTGTTGTCTTCTATTTTTTGTTGCATTTATTTTGGAAGCTGTGTTTCTTTTGTTGCTATTACTGCTTTACGTAGGGATTGCTGGTATTAATTTTAACCAAAGATTTAACAAAAAATAACATCAAACAAGAAAACTAAATTTAGGCTTAAGCCAAATCTTAAATACCCTCCATATCTACGTCAAAAAGGGTGGCCGTGGCGGGTGTATGATTACGCCCTCTCACACTATATGTGTTGCGTATAAGCTTGCAAGTCGAGTTTTACGCTGATAATGGTTTTTTATTCGATTACAACAATGGATGAGATAATTGAACCATTCAGTGCACACATTGATTAACTCCACTTTTTGAAAAATCTCAAATTCAGGTATCAAAGCACTTGGCATAGTCATAACTTTATTATTTCATCGCATTTCTCAACTTGTTTTTTATGGAGTTAATCGATGTGTGCACTGAAAGGCTCAATTATGGAAATGCAAATTTCAAAAGCTTTGATCATTATTTATGACAGATATATATATATATATTTCTAATGATTGTGGGCGTGGCTCTTTACCGATTTTGTCCATTTTAAATAGCGATCTGCGTGGAACCAAGTGTCAATTCAAAATTTCAACTCAAAATTTACGAATACCAACAAAGACAGACATACGGATACACGAACAAATATATCCCGAACGATTCAGTTTTTGATGCTGATCAAAAATTTATTTATAATTTGTGGCACCTCTGGCACCTCCTTCTTGGTGTTGCAAACGGATTGATAAACTTAGTATACCCCCTATATTATGTTATAAAATAAGAACCAAACAATTCATTTAAAACAAACGTCCAGCCAAAGGCAAAAATATGCAGAATTTGTATTAAAAATGCACCAAAATTTTTATTGAAAGCTAACATTCGTTAAGAGAAAGTTTTTGTTGTTGTAAAAGGGGCTAAAAAATAAATTTTTTAAATAAATTTTAAATGAAATTAATCAATTTTAAATATTATATGTATACTTTACCAAAAATAAAACGATTGCTTCAAATCATTCAACTTTGTATCTTAAAATAATATTAACTTGAACGAATCAGTTAAATTTTCACACAACACTCGGTTATTACAATTTTTAACAAGTTTTGGGTTTTTTGATGTTTTCTGATTTCAAAGTTTTTGTTATATATAACATATAGCATTAAAATTTGAGTCGATTTGTTTTGCACTTTCATGGTAAAAAATATTTAATGTGTTGAAATTTCTTATCCTTCCGTTTCTATATTTTATACATAGGTTGTCCTAACGGCAAGTTTGCCAGCTTTGAATCTATTGCACGAAACACGACAAGAAGTAATGGCCGCGATATCTCTAAACTCAGATGCCACCATTGTCGATAGTACTAAATATCGTAACGCCGCTTTGAATTTATTGGACAAAGGAGTAATTGCCACGATCTGGTTCGTATTAATTTCTTTTAGCAAAAATATATCGACTTGTTAACGTTTGGAATGGTTGTGAAGCTTTATTTCCAAATTTGAACAAAGAAGTAGAAAAAGCATAAAACGAAAATTTCATGGGTAAACTGATTTTATCCGAGTTAAGTACCTTATGACAAAGTACGTATTTATGTGTATACTCAAAAAATTTTGTTTAAAACCATGCCCACGATTAATGAGAAAGTCAGCCATTATTAAAATAATTAATAAGAATAATCACACATATGAACCTCCTTTTAGGAAACCTTAATAGTCAAGAGTCAACAGCTGAAACAAAATCTCAACTCGTTTATATATACATTGTACTGCACCTATCCAATAATAGGATATTAGTCCGTTGATCGATTTCAACCTCATAATGGTTTTATGAATGTATAGTTTATACCTTTACACAAAGAAAAAAACAAATTCAAACAATGAAGCATGTGGAATGAACGTAGCGAAAAGCATATTGGAAACACATGTTCTTGCTCTTAAATGGCATCGAATTCAAAACAAAGAAAGGGCCACATCACGAACGTCGATATTTTTAGAGTAAAAATTCAACACTTGAGAATTTTTTCATACGTGTACAATGCACATACACCTATAATGTGTACCACAAGAAAGGAAAACGAGATCAGTTGAGAAGAAGCAAACTCGCACACACCCATGTACTTTAAATATAAACGAGTAACCAACAACTTTGTTTAGGTGGAGGGTCCAAGTAAGTAAATACAATGCAATACAAATATGTGCACATATGGGCATTAACCAGGACAAGGTGGGTAGGTAGGCAGGTCGGTAGGTAGGTAAAAAAAGAAGCAAAGTATTTTTTCATCTTTACGAGAATGCACCACATGCGTATTTATGTGTGTGCAACATGCAGTACGCAGGCTGGCAGGCAGACATGTACGATGCGTTTTCTTTTATTGGTTTTCTTTTTTTTTAGTACTTTAGTGGTGTCATATGGAGCCATACATATATTTAATGAGTTGGTTTTTATTCAGATTTAACCAAATCATCTTACTGGCACTACTCTCAAGGTGAAAGAATGGTACAGCATGTAGGAAAAATATTTACATAAGGTTGTTTGTTTGCTTTTCAAAAGGCATGCCTATGTATACTTTATCAGCACATTCCTTTGTTCTCACCAATAAAGGTAATTTTAGCATTCAATGTTGATGTAACGAATTAATGGATTAGAGTAAAGTTGTATTACAAGTAAAAGAAATCGAATGACAATAAATTGACATAATTTACAAAGCAAATATAATTCATTTACATAACGTTTTGCGTATTAATATTTAGAACTGTTTGGAAAGTTAAGTGTTTATTCAAGTAGACAGCTGTTCTAATATTTTATTATAATATAGCCACCATTTTGAAATCAGCGAAATCTACTAGCTGTAGGTTTGCAAAACTCGTAAGAAGGCTTCAAGTTCCTTATAGATTTATTCTGAATCGATATATATAAGTTTGTCGTCGTTTTTAAATGACATGAATTTATATAACTTCTACATAAGATATGCCCAATACGCAGAAGGGAGGAGGTGATATATACCCTTGCTTATCAAAATCTAAATCGATCTAGTCTGTCAACACTTTCAGGGTTAAAATTTTGAGGATTTTTGCTTCTAGTTTGTATACGTAAATTGTTTGGGTAAAATTGGTAAAGGGCCACGCCTTAATCGACAAAATATACGAGTATTTATTTATTACAAGAATTGATGAATACATATTTGTAATTATTTATTTGCAATAAAGGGAGTGTTTGGATAATAATACGCCCACTATTTTCAAAAAAAAAAAAAAAAAAACGTATTCAGAATAAAACTTGACTTCCATCTTAATGCAAAATATGGACACTATTAGAGGGTGCACCCACCACGCCCACTATTTTTAAGGCATTGAGGATTGAGCCTAAACTAAATTTAGTTTTTTAATACCCTGCACCAGCCTGTGGAAAAGGATAAATTAAGTTTGTGCGGATGTTTGTAACTCGTAAACGTGGGTGTGGGTGTGTCGAAATCTGAATCGATTTAACCATGTCCGTCCTCCCATCTAAATTTGTGCTCAAGCTACAGGTCGCATTTTTTGAGATATTTTGATGAAATTTGGTACAAGGACACGTAAAAAGAAACCCTATTGAAAATGGACCGGATTGGACCATTTTTCGAACCCCTCCTCATATAAAATTTTTTTTTTTTGATTTCATAAACAAACAAAAAATAAAAAAATTTTCTGACATATATACCATTTTGAAATTTTTAGAAATACAAGTAGGTATAGAAAAATAAAATTATTCATTTTTCAAAGAAAAAAATTAAATTGAAATGTATATCAAGTGGTGTAGGGTGTTTGCTGGTCGGGCTTGACCAACTATAATATTTTCACTTGTTTTCATTTGTTCTAATTTCATCTCCTCGTTTAAGATTTTTTTTTATATATTTCTCATGCGAAATTAAAATTTTAATTATTTGCTTACGAGCTATTCAAAAGTCTTTTTTTTTGTTTTGGATAAACACATAAACATATATTTCAATTAAATTTAAGTGTCATACAACAATCATAAAACAAACACCATTCACCTGTTTAACCATAAATTGTCGTATAATAAAGAAAAGCTGTTAAACTAAATCCACACGCAAATATTTCTCTGAACAAATCAGATGAGGGTAGGTGAACGTTTAACTAAGTGTGTCAACACCTTTATGTGTAGTTTAGCATTGACCGGCTTTCATTTGCTTGGTTTTAGAAATATGTCAGTGTCTTAATATTAGAAAATTTTTTGAATGAATAATAATTCTATAGAAATATTGTATGATGTCAGTGTGAGCGTGTGCAAAGGGGTTTTCCCTCTTATTTGTTATAAATAATTCAGATTATTTTCTACAATTATAATGAAAAATGAGTTGACACCTTCACTTGATACGTTCAATATTTATTTAAAACACCTTGAGGGAATGTAAATAAATAAAGTAATTTACTTTCGCACAGGTATCATGTGAAGTAAAAACACTTTCTAAACGTAAGCAAAAGATATTAATGCGAGATATATATGTAAACCATTGTAGTAACTTATTAAGGTCTTTGTCCCTCTATGCGCATTATGACAAATTAAAGCAACTGTTTGTTCTCAAGAATATCATTTTAGTGTCAAAGCAATTGTGATAAGTATATATCAGACTAGTGGATAATTGTATTAAACGTACATAATTAGAGTGGCGTCATTCAAGTGTGAAGATAAAGTTTATTTTGAGGCAGTTATGGTCAAACCATCTCCAAGTCTGCACCGACGGCAATCGTTATACACTAATTAGATTGGCCAAGTTTTTCTTAAAATCCTCTAAACGCCTCTTTGGATAAGTATTTTCCATTATAGAGTACCTCTTTAAAAGAGGCTCTATCTAGTCTTGCAATTATTTTACCATAGATTCCGTAAATTTTAAATTTATTTGCACAGTAAGGTGAAATTCATTATTATTTGTTATAGTTTTTTGTTTAATGTAATTGTTGTTGTTGTTGTGTGCCGTTAAATCATTCATTGCAGCCAAGAAAAAGTTTTTTCATTGTCAAATTTTTTAGATTTTTTAAAATTTTCTTTCTTTCAAATTTTTATCCTCTAAACTGCTTGTGGCAAATGTTAATAAAGTTTATGCGGGTGCTTGTGATTCCTAAACGGTTAAAGATAGATGCACTTTTTATTATACCGATCGATTTAAAATCCCTTTCTTAATCTATTTAATCATGTCCATCTGTCCGTCTGTTGAAATGTAAATTTGTGAGCTAGGTTCTGACCACAGTTTTTAAGAAATTTTAGTAAAAATTTGGTACAAGGGCGTGTCTTGACCCAAAGATATGTATTATTAAAAATAGTTTAAATTGAACCACTTTTAGGACCCCTCTCCATTGAACTTTCTTATTTGACGAAATTTTAGATCCGATTGGACTATTTTTAGAATCCTTTCCCATAAGAAGCTGTTCCACCAAATAACTAGTACGTATACAAAGGTGGTTTGTGTTTATTTGTAAATTTTTAGTGGTAGGGTTATGAAATGGTCGGGCTTGACCAACTATAATTATTTTCACTTGTTTTTCTTTAAATACTAAACGCTCCTCCCATTTAACCAAAAGTACACAATGTGGCAAGTGTTGATTTGTATTGAATTCTTTTGATTTTTTTTTATTATTTTATTAAAACAAAGGAAAACCGCCCCCTATAACATAAATGAATGTCGGTATGTCCATCCAATGTTGAAATATTTATATTAACAAAAATAACGATATTAAGCTAAAAATTGTTTTATTACTAATTAAATTAGGTAAGTTTAGTAAGGTAAATAATTGAACTGCCACGCCTATAATGCACAAAAATTTATCAAGGTTTCTAAAGAATATCTCAAAAATTGAAACGATTTTGCGATTTCCGGGAGTGGCTCTGAAATGAGTTTGGCTAATTTAAGAAGCAATTTACGAATACCTCATACCTTGCGGCGATGACAACGCTAAACTTATGGAGAGACGGACGGACATGATTAGATCGACTTTGACCCTTGACGTCTTCTCTGTGTTTTACAAACAGAATTGCAAACTTAGTATACCTTCCATTTCATGTGGAGGACATACAATTTGTCATTACGTGTCTAATACTTGGTGGGACTGCAAACTGTATTGATTATTATCTCTGTAGATCCGCGAATGAGAATCTACGCTTAGCATATGCTTGATTTTATTGTATTTTACCAGCTGTCTGATAATTATTGTTTTACAATTGACATTAAAAACCAATTAAAGTGTTCTCTAAAAGGGGTTCTAATATGATTATTTGTAGAAAATAGGCCCACATAAGGATGCCGTTATATAGAAATCGTACATGTGAAAGTACCCGTATTTATCATTAATTTCAATGTAAACTTTTGCAGCAAAGCGAAAATATTTTATAGTAAATGATTAAAAAACAAAACACCTACAAAAACGCCCTTCATTTATAAATATTTTGTTATAATAAATTTTACTTTTATACATAATTAATAGAGCTTGCATAGCAATTATATATTAATCCCTTGTCAAGTGACAATATTCGCTAGTCTTTGAATTATTGACCGTTGCTACAACCTGTTGCAAAACATTCAAAAGTGACAACAAAGCTATTAATCGTACGACATGTAAATATAGAAAAATGAACAAATGTAATAAAATCTTAAATTCGACAAGAAGAAGAAGATGACGATGAATATAAAATAAAAATCATTTATATGTCTCTCATTGTCTATCACTTCACACTTTCCATTAAGTTAGTTGTTAAGGTAAAATATGTGTGCGGAGGGGTGCAATCTTCTTCCTCTCTCACCAACACGATGACGGTTTGTTTACACTTTTGCTTTGTTACGTCTGTCCAATTATTGTTATAGGGTTTTTTATGGTATAATTGATTTTTCAATACATTGTATTTTTATTTTATATTTTTTTTATATTAAATGCATTGTTGTTGTTGTTGTTATTGTTTTTAATAAAATTTCATTATAGAAACGTGTGTTGTGGTTGCTTTTGTGTGCAATCGATTGAAACAGTTTTTATTAGAATCGAGCGTGAAAAATTTATTTGAATTTATAACGAACGTGTGTATGGCTACAAGGTGTATGTGTATATATGTGTGTGTGATTAGGTATTCTCGTTTTGATTTTAAAAGATTTACAAGTGTTTCGATTTTTTCTTTAATTCTTATTTTCATTTTCGTTCATTTATGTATGGTTGTCTGTCTCTCTGTCTTTCCGTCTGTCTAATGTTAAATGATTTATGGGTTATATGCGTATTATATGAAATTATAAAGGAAAATTATGTACATTTTTATATTTATAATGGACAAGAACAAACACAAAAACCAATTTTTATTATAAGAAATTAAATGAGATTAAAAACAAGTAAGAAAACAAGTAACCTACATACAAACGGTGGGCGTGTCAGGTATATGATTACGCCTTCTAATAGTGTATGTATTACGTAAAATCTTGCAAGTCGAGTTTTACCTTGAAAATGGTTTTCTGTTAATTGTGAGCGATCGATCACGCCCATTTTTTATAAATCAGTGAATCGGATAACTTCAATTGCTTACCAAATTTCAAGTTCATAGGTCAATTTTTGTGGCATATACATAGATTTTGTCGATTGTGGGCGTGACTTTTGACCGATTTTGCTCATTTTAAATAGCGATCTGCGTACACAAACTGAAAGTGTGTATTCAGCTCGTGAATATTCCAACAACAGACAGACACTCGAAGATACGGACATACATGTCTAGATCAACTAATATAATACATTTAATAGGATCCCTTACGCCTCTTTTTAGGTGCTGTAAATGGAATGCAAGCTTAGAATACCTCCCATCTTATGTGGAGCATATAATAAGAAATTCACCATTTTCTATTCTTGGTTATGTATTGTGTTACTCTCCCTTTATTATCGAAACAACACCTCAAAATGAAATCACACGCTTAAAACCAGTTTTCTTTTTAACCCCGAACATTGTCTACCAGCAGGTATACAATCACCTGCGCATGACGGCAAGTAAATATAGTTATAAAACGGCCATAATGGAAACAGGTGGTCTAGGTAATCATTAAACAATGAAATCATTACAGTTACACTTGGCTAAACTAACAGCGAAGAACGGAAAGAGAAAGAAAAGATTCATTCAACAAGTCCCGACGGCAAATGATTTTCGTGAAATCTTCTTTAAAAATTAGAAATTTCTTTGTAACATTCATTTCATACCTTTTACAAATACAATGCATAATTAATTTAATGAAATTGTTTTTTGGTCAGCTTTATATATAATTTAGACAATATGTGTTTAGTAAATGATTACAAAATTACAACATTTTGAAAAATTCTCTTTATAAACAATATTTACGCCATGGTTGTAAATGTCGTAGTTATGCACGAAATGAAATTGGTTGTACTGCCAAATCTATTTACATAATTCATTTGTCTAAGATGTTTTACTAAAATGAGGCATTACCTTAAGAATGGCGCCACTAAAATATTCTTTGTTTTAAAAAAGGAAATAAAAAGAAATTATTAATGAAAGAGAGGAAAAAGAATTGGTTGGGACATTATGAATGCGCGGCAGATTAATATGAAATACAGGTCATAATGTTGGTTCCTAAGCTTGGTTAGAGAAGACGGTTGCATTTATTTATGATCTATCTATTCTGGTACGATCTTTACACCGATCCCTCAAAGCAGAATAGTTTCACCATCAAAAGACTGTGTGTGTCTAAACCTAATTCAAGGCTAAATTGTATACATACAATTTATATCTTTGAAGAAAACATCGGAGAAGGTTTTTAAGTTGGTAAACTTCTAGGTAAGCACGACCATGGATTATTGTGTGCTCACTGAAGTTTATTTTTAAAGCTTAATTCTTGTTACTGTGTCTTTAAGGCTTTGAACTTCACTCACTAGAGCCATTTTATATAAAATTGCTTGGTATCAAAATTTTTACGGCCATACGTATGGACTAGCACTAGGACTAGCAGTATTATAATCAGATTTTACTGCTAATTAAAAAAAATAAATCGAACCTCTGAGGTGTCCTTCTGGTTGTTGGAAGATTGTATATATGGTAGGCGCAATCCCTTATATATATAAAGGTCTCTTTATAGAATTGTAGAAAGGCATATGAAGAAGTGGAAAAGAATGTATAATCAGTTAAGTCTGACCTACTTAGGTTCAATTAAACAATTACTCAAGATAAATAATTTAGCGTATAACTGTTTTTAAAAGAAGGAAAGTTGCGATTCCAATTTTTGTTAAAAAAAAAAATGTGCAAATGTTATAGTCGCTCAAGTTTTCCCACCTCTACTCTACCACTTAATTCCCCAAATTATTGGACAATTAGATTAGTTGTTGCAGAAAACTCGAGGCATTGTCATATAACTCATTTCGTGAAATATCATTGTATGGAAAGGGGTTTTACAAATGGTCCCATAGGGTCCAGATTTGCCACAGCCAATTACTAAGTAGTTAAGTAAAGTTCATCAAATTTTGTCAAAAAATATTAATATTTTATGTTCTTTTTTTGTCCTATATTTTGTAATTCGTATGGGGTGGAATTCTAAAAATGGTTCAATTCGCTTCATTCTTAATAAGGTTCTAAATTCAATAAGTTCAATAAGGTTCGTAAAATTCATCTTCGGAAGTAAATTTTTGTGTCTAGAAAGCTTTGTGTTGATGAATGGTTTAATGGGGTACAAAGTTAATTGTTCTTAAAATGCTTTGATTACCTTTTCGAATCTTTATCACTTTCTTTCTTTCAAAGACTTTCTTCATAATAAAAACGTTTAAGGAAGGCTGTACGTAAGGACGTTCTAAATTAGATCTTATTGGGACCATTTTGAAAAGGTGTGGACTTTGGGTCAAAACAAGTTCCGGTGGAAAAATTAATTGATATTAGTCAAAGGTGCAAAATTTTCGCTTCTTCTGCATGACATATCTCTTCCATATAATTGGAGTATCTAAAAATTAAATATTATCCATGGGATTTATACCATGTCCATACATCCATACGGTGCATGGCTTTCCTTGTGAGTGTCAATTAAAAACAAATAGGACGGACGAGCACAATTAAACTGATTTAGAAAATAATTCTGGATTGTTCGTTATAGTAAAAGATAAGACTTTTTTAAATTGTTTTAAAAAGCACAAGCATGTGCAAGAACTTGATAATTCCTCTTCTATATTATGTGAAGGAGATGAGATGTAAAAACACACCACTCAATCTGATTAATGTGTAAAAATAAATTTTAAAATATTCCGTTACTTTTCTTCACTAATTCCACAGAAAATATTATATTTATTATACTTTATATGTTTTGAAAACAAACAAGCAACAACAACTGCAAGTTTTCTTTTAAAAAGTTTATTATTTTTAATTTTTGTTAATGGTTCAATTTTAATTATTTTTGTTTATGTTGCAATACCCAAAAAACAAAACATAAAACCAAACCATTGAAGGTGTTCACTTTCAAACCGTTTCTTTTCTTATTCATTTAACCCTTTAATCCTGTTTTGTGTAAATAAAATTTTGGTACGAGGTTTTGTAATATGATGCAATGTTTACGGTCGGCGCGTTTGCTTTAAAGTTTTCCATATCTACATATAAACTGATCTTGTTTCGAAAGTGTGATGGTTTAAGGTGAATTTCATATGATCTCTCTTGCTATACTCCATCGGCCCTCTTCTCAAACACACAAAACAATGGCCAATGTTTTTGAAAACGAAAAAAATGTAAACAATGGCGTTGGCTTTGTTATTAAAGCAGAAGAAGCGCGACAATAAATTTTTTTACAAATTCAGCAGGTTGTACAAAATAGAGAGAGAAAGACCACCCAAACCGTTTATGGTTATTCAATATTATGGCTTCTTATTGTGCATTTATAAAGCGTGGAAGAGGACAAGGTGTTGAGTTGGTAAATTTTTGAATTGATTTCTTCAATCTTAAAACTTTGCCTTATAATGTAATTAGTAAAAAGTGTTTCCAAGTGTATGTAGTTAAGTAAAAAAAAAAATAACGATCTTCGTATGAGAGAATGTTGGGATCATTTTATATTGGTTCAGTGTTATGAACTTACATTGCATGGTGAAGGCTGGTGATGAGGGCATATTTTGATTAATAATAATATTATCCTCTTGGCCGAAATGGGACGTTGCTGTTGACGACGGCACCAAACACGACAACATTGGAATGATTTCAAATATTAATTTTATGCTGTTGCAACTAGTTTTTAAATATAAACAAAAAATACACCAAAAACACCCTACACACACACTCTTGTATTTAGAATTTTATTTACTTTACGTTCTAACGCCATAACAATGATACCAAGTTGATCATTTTGTACATATTTTTAAGTAATGGAGAAACTCTTCATTACAGGTTGGTTTGAAACAATATTCGCTCATTCATAAAGTTTAATAATTTTTTTAATTTTTTTCTTTTTGTTGTTGTCTAAATATTAAGTTTATTAATATTGACGTTAGTGTGACGAAAATGATTTTATTTTATTCTATAAACAATCCATAATTATATGTTTGTGTATATATGTATATTTGTTGTTTAAACACTTGTTTTTCTATTAAAACCGTTTTTCAATAATTTCGTCAATATTTTTTTTATGAAATCCTAATTTTTGTTTACTTTGTACGAATTTATATTTTTTCTAAACACGTATGATTTTTATTTATTTATAATTTTTTCATTTTGTTTGATTTTATTTTTATTTTTTTTTCTGTAATAAAAGGAACAGCGCGTGTCTTTAGGCCGCGACGTTCTATACGCTACTGTTAAAACACGGTGCTACGCGACAAAATATTTCCAACAAAATTTTTACCGTTGCAGCTGATTTGAACAAAAACGAAAAAAAAGCAACAACCCATCAACATCTTTACATCACACATACTCTTATAATGTATACAGTTACTCGGAAAAGTATAAAAACGACCCTCTCCTACATAATTATCATCATACACAACGTCATCATCATCATCGTCATCATCATCATCATCATCATCTTCATAGCATCGTTTGAGTATTCGCCACCACCACAGTAAAGTGTAAACATTTTATATTACGCACACGTTACACATATACACGCATACATACGTAAACCACAACTTCATAATGGGCTTTTTCTGTTCTATCAAAGGGATGCTTATACTTATTGTATTGTATGTAGTATGTGTGCACTCAGTCACTTAATGATATATGTATCTTTTGACATACACACACATATACATGGTCAAAAACACACCTAGGCAGTGCAGTGTATTGAGTATTATTTATTTTTCATGGCAGGCTTATCTGTGTCATTTCTCTCTCTGTAATCATTTTGTTTATATATTCTCTCGAAATTCTCTCCTAATAAATTCTGTTAAATGTTGTTCATTATTACGATGTGTGCCTTAAATGTTCTTCTGTTAATGCTATAATATAGAAAGAATTTATATTTACATCCACCACCATCAGCGTGAGCTGCCTAACAGACTCCACATATATTTGTGGTGTTAATAAACTGCGAATGTTGAGTGGGTTTAATCATAACTGTTTGTCTAAAAGTTGGTATGTCCCATTAGCAGAATTTATTACTATTATAAAATTGATTTGTACTGTGACCCACGTGAGAACTATTAAATTACTTTAAGTATCTAAACTTAAAGAACATGGTGAAGCCAGTCATACCCTCTTAGGGTTGGAATTTGATATTATGCTTAGAGTTACGAAATCTTAAATACTCTTTACCTCATTACGCTCCTTATCACTGTGTACTTTAACGCTAATCGTAGTCTCCTCTTGCCTGTCAAAATTGGACTAGTGTAAAGAATTGTTAAAATTCACCTAAGAGCACGCCCATAATATAATAAAAATACAAACAATGATGTTTTTCATTTCGCTTGCAAACAACAAAAAGCAATCAGTTTATATTAAAAAAAAAATTAAATGCAAAATTAATGTACAAACAGGCAAACATGCCAAAGTCGATTTGGAAGGTTTTTCTGATTCATTACAGTGCATATTTTTCATTTATATCTAAGCACTAATATGGTTGCGAATGTAAAAGTAGGAGAACTTAACATAACGATAACATAACATATCTTACGATAAAATATTTACATTTTAAAACTGTTACTAGGTTATGCTAAATGTTACATTAACATTACATTCAGCATTCATGTTGAATGCAAGTTTTATATGATGATGATTCATATGTAAAAATGAGGGTTAAAATGAAATTTCAATTAAACAAGTTATGCATAAAAGTGTAAATGTAAAAATAGATAGAGGGCCAGTTATCCATAACATATGGAACCATGTGAGAATTTGCATAAAAACGTATTTTTATATTTTTTTTTTTGGTGATTATAAAGGGCAACAAATGAATTGAATAGACACCTCTATTTAACGTAGAAATATTCTCATATTTGAAGTTGTTATGCAACTCTATGTCAGAGAGAAATATGTTGATCATTGTTATAAAAAAATTTGATCGTGTTGAAATTTTTTCAATTCAATTAAATTTTGTTAAAATTTAATTTTAAACTTTTATGGTTTTGATGCTAGTACAATATAATAGAAATGATGTTTAAAAGAACTCAAAATGGTTCACTATTAATATTTTCAGAATATATTCGAAATTATATCAATTGAAAGGTGTTGATGAGGAGTAGAATGTCATAAGTCAAGCGCCGATGTTCTAAATTCCTTGTGGTTTTCAGATTTAGAATTTTTTCACAATCTCTTGGATATGAATATGAAATGAAATGCATTAATGAATATTTACCTAGGCATTCGGATTAAATTGGTTTTTACAGTCTCTACGTAGAATACGAAAATCTATGTGGAGTCATTCTAAGTCTAATGGGGATGCGCTGTGTGTCGATGGATTATCTTTTTTTTTCAACTTTACCATTTAATATGGGTATGAAAGGACTTTTTAAGGAAAATATTATAAATTCTTGTGACATCACAATAAGATAAAAGATCATTTAAAAAATAATATTTCTTACATGAAAGTGTTAAATTTTACGAACAAGTTGTGTACTTTTATGTTAACGCCTACACACACATATATTTTTGTAACATTATTTGAATGTATTATGTTGTACTTAGAAATGTCAATCATTTCATTTTTCTGTTAATCACTTTTACTTCTATCGTATGTCAGCGTTAATTGCCTTCGCGTTTGTGTTTCTTGTTACTTGTGTAAGATGTATATATAACTTGATAAAACACTTGAGTAATATATAATATGTATATATATACAGGGTGTCTAAAGTATATGCTCATTATTTGTATTCATACTTACCATACGTAGAGAGCATTTCAATAATTGGAAGCATTAATATTATAGTCAACAGTTGTACGAGTTCATTTTGTTTTTATTGTACTGTTTTTATATATTTTTTGTCTTGTTAGAATGAAAACAAAGACAAAAAACAATACGATTGCAATATGTTATACATCAACTCTCGTTCAAAATGTGTGTTCGTATAAGTATTCATGTATAATTAATTGTAAAAATATGTGAACATACACACACCCACACCCACACACACGCACACACACAATTTATTAACACTTTTTACACTTTTCTATATATAATCAACGAAACAAAACCGCTCACACATACATACATAAATACGTATATGCTAATAATAATGATTATAACAATAACAAAAAGTAAACCATACATTAATGAGTAGTTTTTGTTTTTTTCTCTGCTTCGATGTTTATTTATTTCAACACATACAATATGTATAAAATATGTGGTCTAGTAAGTTTATGTGGGTGTTTTTGTGTGTATGAAGGTAGGTAGGTGGAGCTTCTCACTATACTCATACCTCCACATATAGTGCTGTGCTGACACACTTGTTTTTATATATCGGTTTTTGTATTGTGTTTTATACATTTTATTGTTAATAATGTCATATTGTTGTTTTTGTGATATATATATATTTTTTAGAATATATTCACGGTTTCTTATATTATAGAAATGTACGTACGTATGTATGCTTACGTACATTTACTATATTTATATACATTTTACGATTGTTGATGTGCTTATAATTATGTATACATTATACACTTACATGCATGCAAGTGTGTTCATTAATAATTTTTATAATAAGTCACATAAGGTGTAGTTGTTGATTAGAGGAGGTAGGGTACAAAGAAATGTGATTGAATAATTTTTTAATAATTATTAGTTAACTAGTTCGTACATGCTTCCAGGCCCACTTTTAATACATCGATGGAAAATTTCAACTTAATAGCCCATTTTTTGTGGCAGATAAATATATTTTTATCGATTATGGGCGTGGATTTTGACCATTTTGAATAAAAATCTGCGTGCAGAAAGTGCCTGTACAAAAATTCAGCTCAATATCTCAAAATTTACTATCGTGAGGGTGACAACAACAGACAGACACTCGGACACACGGACGTACATGTCTAGATGGATTCAGTTTTTGATGCTGATCAAGAATGGAATGATAAACTGAGGATTTTGCCAAAAAATATTATATTTTATTTAACATGTCCTTAATTTTGTGATTTGCATTATATTTAATTGAGGAAATCAACTTTATCTGTTTAGCATCTGTCATATGTGCTTCAAAAATATGACACTTATTCTATCTTATAATACTTATTAAGCCCTTTTATTTGATACCCAGATTACATATTTTTTTTTTTATAAATTAGTAATTTGCCATTTGTGGCATCCGTCATGATATATTTAGTATGACGACACTTATTCTATTTGCCCACCTCTTCCATTTGATGTGAATATTAAATAGGATGTAAATTTATGGATAAATCGCCATTTTGTAGCGTCCGCCATGTTATATTTACCACGACTTCACTTCACTATGTTCTGGTAGAGTTAATTAGATTGCGAAATACGCCATCTTGAGGTGGCCGCCTTGTAGATTTAGAATAACGACACTTGGCTTATCGTTACCTTACTTCCTTCGCGTTGATGTTTTCGCCAAAATCGTTCTTAGGAATATAATTTTTTGTTTGAGAACTTACTTTACTTTCTCACTTGAAAAGGTTTTGTGTGAAAATTTTCAATAATCGATACATTTGTTCCTTATCTTCATTATTTTATGTGGTTCTTAATTAATGTCAATTTTTACACTTAGGACAGACCAGCATCTCATGGTAAATAAACCACCCCTCTAAGCTACTTAAAAGTGTCCTTTAATTTCACACTTGAAAGTTACTTAAAATATTTCCCCTTTCGCTTAGTTCCTAAAAATGTGTGTGTTTTGTATTTATTGCCCTACACACACATTCGAATTTTCACACATAAATTTCCACTAGATTTTATAGAATTCGATTTGGAATAATGTCACATATTGTGGTCGGTTGAACGTTAGTTTATGTATGCGGTTTGTTTGTTGGAACGCGAGGAGATACCACCAAACATTTATAAACACACAAGTATCCGAAAAAAACCAGAAGCCATGTGTGCCGTACACACTTTATTAGTTTCCCAAAATATTGTTTTTTTTTCCTTCAACTTTTAGTGTGACTTGAAGAAATAAACAAATGAGGGGGAGGGAGGTGGGGGCCCAAGCATATATTTCTTTATATTTTTCTATTTATTTAATGAGTGTACAAAGCACTTCTTCGTCTGAGTACATACCCGTTCATGTGAATTTTAAAACAATTTTGAATTAGCAGTAAAGTTTGTGTTAATGTCACCGCATATCTGTCGTTTAATGAGTTCTACATACAAATGAAGTAAGTAGTGAAACAGTCCCATTGTCACACAATATTATTGTTGTTATTATTGTGTTTCAATTTTCAAAATTGATTATGGCATTAGACTAAAGTAGTGGTGCTGGGTCGACGAATGAAACTTGCTCAAGGGTTAGTTGATTGGGTGGTTGAGAGCAGGAGTAAAAACCGCATGCTCTCCTCTTACACACATCTATCTATATTGTGGGAGCACAAACATATTAAAATAAAGAACATACAATTCCATTTGACACTTTAGTTTTGGTAGATATTTGCTGTATGTGTGGAACACATCAAGTGGTGTAAAAGAATTATAGATTTCAATTAAGTAAGTACTACATATAAATGCCGGAAAAAAATTTCGATGCCATACCCCAACTTACTGGCATAAAGCGGGAGCAAGAGTGTGGGAAGATTTTTCTTCTCTCAAATAAAAATTTGTTTAATAATAATAATAAAATGAAAATGGGATGTGTGATGTGTGATAAGTGGGATGTTCATAGGATGCTTAATCATACCTCACCCTATGCGAAGAGCAGGTTATATTAAATATATAATGACTTAGCAAAGCACCCCCTCTTTGTATGAATTATTTTTTGAAACTATTTAAACGTGTCCATCGGTTCAAATGTGGATTTTTTGATGCTTTTATTTCTGTGAGCGGCTCTTAAGAAAAAGCTCCTATAAGTACATGTCGATCATATAGATTGAATTCACTATTTAAAGCACTCATTTTTTCGCAGTCTCTCTATATACCCTGCCCTACTCAGAGGTTGAATTTTTAAATACTTTCTAGTTGCTCTGAAAGGAGATATGACAATGTGATATTTCTATTTAAAAAACTGGGTATAACAAGTAAATTAAAGGACAAATCTTAAACACCTTCCATATCTGTATCCAAAATGTGGGCCTTTTACGTCCTTTTACGTTCTTTTGTAACTTATGTTTCATGTCGGATTCCATACAAAAATGTTTTTTTGTAAATTGTGTGCATCTCTGCTATTTGACCCCGCCCACTTTTTGTAAGTCGATGGTTGCCTTTTTTATAAATATGTATCAAAAATGTAATAAATTTCAACTTCTTAGATAAATTTTTACCACTAATATGTAGATTTTTGTTGTTTGTGGGGGTGGCACGGATGGTGCCACAAACACATATGTCTAGATCAAATAAGATTTTAATGCTGATGACGATTATCTCTGATCTCTACCTCTAGGTTTTACGCCTCCTTTTGGGCGTTGCAAACATTTTGACAGAGTGATATTTAACCCCATTTACGAATGATGATGAATATAAAACTTATTTTTATGCGTAAGATGGACTTATTGTTGAATTTATTTGTACTACAAAGAAATTTGTGTAGAACAGATTTTAAATAGACGTGATCGATCGACAAAAAGCATTTTCACTTGTCATTTTTATAAACGTGATGCGCGTGGAACATATACTTATTGTCTGTTTATTGTAGTGTACGTACGTCCATCATTACCTCAACTCAACTCTATCTTTTAGGGTTGTTCTATATCTGCCTTTTCGTGCACCATATACGATTTCAAGTGTACATAACGGTGTAAGTGCTTTTGTATATGAAATAAAAAAAAAAAAAAACAAAAAAAATCCAAGGATAATAATATAAAATAACAAACACAACACATTTATGCGGTGAAATAAAAATGCAGATGACAACTATTGAGAATAAAAAAAGAATTGCAAAACGAATTTATATATACATACATCCGCATACTTCTTCTACATTAAGCAAATATTGTAAAAAAAATGGTAACGGATAAATATGATTTTGGATACGCTTTAAGAGATGATGTCAATCAATTTATTATGCACCTTTTACACTACGAAACACTTATTTGTTTATATATTCTTTATGGGAAAGGCAGCACTCAGTCGCGGTGGAGAAGATGGAGATGGTATGGTACATATGGCACGAGTCAAATTCAATTTGAAAAATGTTTAAAAGATTCTCTAAAGTACATTTGAAAAATATTTATTTATATTCCTAGACAGAGATTGATGAGAATATTTGTGTAAGTCTCGCATTAGTAGAAATTCCCACGTTCACCTCCCGCCCAAAATATACAAAATTTTAATTTTTTTTTTATTTTCACATTTGTTTTCGGTTCAAACTGGAGCATTCATTGTAAAACCGTAGAAATTTCAATTGCAATTGCAATGAAATAGAAATTCAATATATTGGTAAACGTGCGGTTTGTTCAGTGAGTTGTTGAGAATGCTGGTACCGGCATAATGTGTTAGGAGCGCCGCACAACATAGGCATTGCATTAATAATAATAATAATAAATACTTGTACAAGTCAATAGACCGTTATACAGCAGCGTTATTAACATTTTCATCTTTTAATCAATAAGTACCGACGATTGCACGCAGTGTGTGTGCAACAGGGAACCTTAATTGAAAACCTTATTGAACTATAATTAATTTGAATTGACTCACTCTGGGGCACACTACCACCACCATCGCCATCATCTTCACTTATAATCACCTTAGAACACATTTTGTGGAATATTAAGCTAATCTATTCCTTAATTTTGCTCATATTGCAATATGTGTAGCAAGCGGTACAGTTCGTGGGAATCAATAATAATTATAAAGAATAAAGAATAAGCATAACGGAAATACTTACTGACATTTTTTATATGTTCAATGATTAGATCAAATTTTGGGCAAATGTCAAGAGTATTGAAACAATATTGAATACCTTCCACATCTACGTATAAACAAAAATGTGGGCGGGGCAGGTTCTTGATTTTGTTACTTGGAAATGAACCTAAATCTGCCCGATTGTGGGCGTGTCTTTTATTCCAACCCTCTCATATCGATGGGATAGCTCAATTTATATATGTGCTTCGAATCTAATTTTACTTCCAAATATCTTGACGCACTAGACAAAGTATATACAGGGGATGGAAAAAATCATATGAACAAAGGGTGCAGCTCTTCCCTGAATGCTTTGTGGAGCCGCTGTCGTACTGTTTTGTCGTAATTAACCAAGTGGGTGTTTAGTTCTGCCGTCCATGTTATCTAGTCACAATTCTTTTTAATGTTTGTCGGTCTCTGTCAGTTAAGTTTGAGTTTCGCTCACTAGTGCTCTTCGCCGAAGATGTTTTACCATATTTTGTGTATGTCTGCCACCTCTACATTTGTATAAAATGTATGTCCATTCTTAAGATCTTCTAATCATCAAAATGAATTTATTGCCGATATATTTAAATCGATGAAACAAAACTTTCACACCTGGTTTTATTTTATGCTGATTCTGAATTAAAACCTGGCTGTTGCTTCATTATTAACATCTGAGTACATAACGGTAAATCTACCTATTGATAGCAGTCATTTGAAGTAAAATCTCTACCAACTTATCGTGGAAGCATTTCAACCCTAAATTGCATTTTATTTGACTTATGCATGCGCACTTGAAGCAACAACAACAACAATAACAACAACACAATAGCACGTGATGTATTTATAATTTAACTGAAAAGAAACGCTAATGTTGTTGGTGGTGTTGGTTGTAAAGGTATAAGGTAGTGTAAGGGCTACAAAAAGGCATGAATGAAAAATGTTTAAGGTAAACGAGAGTCGCATGTGCGTGTACACGAGTACACGAAAGGGGAGGTAAAGCAGACAACCACAGGTAAATGATACTTATGTAAGGCCATAAATAAGTACAACTGAGATCCATAGGAAATGAAAGCGACTAACGTAGGACTGTCAAGAGCGTGCCAAATTAGCAATCGTGCACTGGATTTTGTGCAATTCATTATTAAAGCGTAACGAAAACAAAAAATCAAAAAAAAACAAAAAAACTGTCGGTCATCATACGGGCTCAATATGTACTCATAAGGGTTTTTTATTATTTTCAAACATATGTATGTATCTTGCTAAGGCTTCTTCTTTATTCTAATTAGACTAAGTCGTACGTTTTGCGTGTGTTTGATCCTTTTAAAGTTAAAAAAAAATTAATCGGAATACAACTGAGCGGCAAATGTTTTAAAATTTTTAGTCATTTGTGTTATTGTTGTTGTTAAAGTCTTGTCAAATCAGTTAAATAATAGACAACAATAAGTCATCAAGTTTTGTTTAATCTGAAGCTGTTGTTTCCGTCCGTCTGTCCTATATTTTACGTAGTTGGTGCAAATCATCATAATTCGTGAGTTGCTTATTCCAAACCTGGAGAAAAAAAAAAGAAAAGAAAAACCTAACGACAAATTTTAAGCTGACATGAAATTTGCACCCTTGCTTAGTACACACACGCACACGCACAAGCACGCGTATGTGAACGAAGGTTTCTATTTATTTTATACACACAGTAATCACAGACTTATGGTAATATCTGTAACAGTATTGTGATTGTTATTGTTCAACACTCAGCTGTGTTATATGGTACATTTAAATGTGTATAAACGTTGGAGGTTTTTAATTTATTGTAAAATTCAACTTCAATCCTCTCACCTTGTCAAACAGACGAAGACCTCGGCCGATCTCAAAATGTAGCAATTATTCGCACAGCCTTTTGTTAGGCGTTTCATATATGAAGATAAGTATACTAAGTTTGTTGTATGGTTTGCGACAAGACAAAAAAACAAACAATATAAATCAATTTAGTCAAATATGTCCGGGTGTCCATGTGATCATGGTTGTTTTCATAGAGATTTTTAGTTTTATTAAATATTTATAAAGATTGAGTAAAATCGGTTAAAAGCCACGCCCATAAACTAATAAAATATTCTCAAACCCACATAAATAAAGTTATTTAGTGAAGGCATGGTATGGTGTACCAAAAACAAATAAATGGCGAGGTTGTAGAACAGACACGCCCATAATTTATAAAAACAACAGAATAAATCATCTGATGAGTTAGTATGTCATATATACCTAATTAGAGAGCATGACTTTGTATATGCCACGCCCCCTCCTCCTCCCATTTTTATAGAAAGGTATGTAGGGTATTTATTTAAGTTTAAACCAAATGTATTTGTTGAACTTGTTCTAATTACATTTCTGTGTTGATTTTCAAATCTGTCGTGTGGGCTGGTGTAATTTTGTTTTTGTTATTTCAGCGATTTGTGTGTGACTCTCGCGTGCTAGACGCACTTTTTCGTTGTTCTTTCTTTCACTTTTGATTTGTTTTCTTTTTTTTTCCAATACTTTTAACTCTGATTTACCTTTTATTAGAACTTATACATACAAACATACATACAAACAATGACAAGCATTGTTTACTAGCATCCCTTAAATCCTGTTAATGAAATGAGCTCTTACTAGCTGCTGCCTTTACCCTTTTTGACGTTGTTACAAAACTAAACAGTTTGGGTTGCACACGTTGCTTTTCTGCGTGGAATTAATCATTCAAATCTTTACACATACAATTCCAATAAAGGTGAATTAATGAATTCATAAAATGCGAAGCAGAATGTTGTACATATGAGCTTATGCATACACACGTGAACAGGTTTAGTAGACAATCCGTGTATTTATTAAATATAAAAGTAATTATAAGGAAGTTTTTTATATGAATTGAACAATTTTGAATGTTTGTTAATGAGAAGGTTTTGAACTTTATATACATATGTATGCACATATATATGAATTTTAAGTATGTCCAACCAAATCGATTTTTAATAATTAAAAAGCTTCTCGCCTAAATCATTTGAAGTTGATCGAAGCAAATAGTAGTCTGAAAGAGCTTTGTTTTAAGAATACGGAGATTGGTATCATAAATAATAGCACTTGCAGGTATGTTACGGAAGGAAGCCCGCCATGCATACCTCTTTCAAATAATTACAAGGAAGAAAACTAAGTTCGGTTTAGACCGAATCTCAAGTACCCTCCATATCTACAATAATGGGAGTGGCAGGCATGTGCTTGCACCCTCTAATAGTATCAGCTTTCAAGTCGAGTTTTACGCTGCTTTTTTTTTTAATTGTAGGTGTGTTGTGCCCATTTTTGGAAATTAATGTATGGTACAACTTTACATACGTATACTAAATTACAAGTAAAAAGATCTATTTTTGATTGTTGTTGATTGTAGGCGGGTCTATCATCCGATGATGCCTATTTTCGGCAAATGGATGGACGTGGTTCACTATAAATATATGTACTAAATTTCAACTTCATGTGGAGGGTATAAAAATTTGGCGGCATGCCATGTACACCTCGTGTAAAAACTTAAAAAAAAATCTGATACATTTTAACTCAATAGTCGAACATTTTTTTGTGGGGTTGACTGTTATTCGATCTCATTCATTATCAACCCATCATTTTACATTTTTAGTTCCATTTTTGTGCTCGTTAAAGGTGTTTTGTGATATGTGGGCGTGACTGTATGTTATCGAGGATTCAATTGTCATTTATTTCATAACCCTGAATTTAAACAAGTTGTCGTTTTGTTGATTATTTTGCTGGTGCATAAACTGAGGTAACCCAGTGGCAATTTCATTCAGTTAGAGCGACATGACAGATGGCATATATAGAACGTATTGAACATACTTTATACCTATGCATAGTTTGCATAGTACTGAATTTATACGGTTGGGTAGTAAAAAAAACAACACACTTGAATCATATTTTCAATTCAAATGGTGAAGTGAAAAGTAAAGCAATTTGGCACAAGTTGCATTTTTTTATTTTACTTTGATTTTTCCTCCCTCTGTCTGGATTATATGCGTTCTTTGCCTACAAATTTTTTCCACCTTAACTTCAATTTTCAAAGGTTCAGGGGAACTATTATGAAAAACCAAAAGCTGGATTGGATTTCAGGACATTTGCTAGAAGAGTGAGTTTTAGATTAGAAAGCAAAAACATCTAAAATAACGTTGTTTGCAAGAATATATGGTTAGGATGGTCTGGTAAACGATCTATTGTAAATATTGTTCAGAACAAAACAAAAACAAAAAAAAAAACAAAGTGCAAAATTGTTAATTGTGTTCTCCGGTGCTGCAAAACCTATAAAAAATTCCATTTTTTTTTATTTATTTAAAGGATTTCTGTAGGTTATGTTTTTACTTTTTAACCTAGGAATACTTTTTAGGCTGAGGCTGATACCACTTCAATAAATTGTTGAAAGAAATTGTTTTAGTTTCAAGTTTCATCAGAATTTTTGTTTTTAATGAGACTTTAAAGTCCATCCTCGTTGAAATACGACATGAACTGTTTCAAAATCTGACCATTTCTAGGTTTATTTCGAATTTATTAAAAACAAGTACATTAAAGTAGTGTTAAATACTCTGCATAACTGTGTATAATTTGTGAGCGGAGTAGGTATTTGATTACGTTCGAATTGTACCTAAAAAGGTTTTAGAAATTGTGGGCGTGGCACGTCGTTGGAGGGTATCAATATTCTTATCGAAATTCAACTTCATAGTTTCATGTTTTTGGCTTATAGATGGAGTTATGTTGATTATGGGCGTGGTTCTTCTATACATATAGTAATCTGCGCAAATTCATTACAATGTCGCAAAATTTACAACCGTGAGGGTATTAAGAACAGATATACTACCATACGGACGGACATGTCTAATCAAAAATTTACATACTTTGTAGTACTCTTGACTATCACATTTAGGAGTTGCAACGGTAAGGCATATTCAGCCTCCCATGACTTGGACCACTTGCATAATTATGAATACATTTTAAACTTTTGCGTGCTAAGTTTTAATTTTTTTATTAGAAAATATTGCCACCCCTTCAAATGTTTCATTTTGCAATACTTCAAGTGCTTGAGTTGTACACTTCAGTTCAAGTAATATGAGTGAATACGACAAAAAAACCTGAAATTCATACCACGATATTAATTTTTTTCTTTTTCGAAAGCTAATGAAAGAGAAAGAGCGTAAAATTTGGAAAAAAGTCTATAAAGATATAAAAATAAAGTGATTATGCGTAATCGTGGCCACTTGTAGTCTACTGTATAATTTTAGAAAGCATACCATACCATAGTCTAAAAATCTTACCACCATTACCGCCGTCGATAATGGTGTGATGGTAATAGCTGCAGCAAACCTGAAGTTGTTTATTACACTGTGACAAGCTTAAGAATTATTCTTTTTTTTTTGTTCACTCTCCACTAATTTGACTCACTGCTGCTGAGGCCATAGAGTTAGAGTTAACATACCCTTAACATTCTGTAAATAGAAAAAAATTCAAATTAGATTAATTGATTGAATTGTGTAAAAAATCCTCCTTTTTGTGTGTGTGTGTTTACAAGCTCATGCATCATGTTGGCCCTAAAAACAAATGCTTCTGTTTGTATTCTTTTTTGGTTTCTTTGATGTGTTGGTCGGTGATGCTAATGATCATCATCCTCTTTAACAACTTTAATGCGGGGCGAGAATTTTTATATATATATTTAATCACATGCCATATTCTATTATTTTGTTGTTGTTTTTTTGTTTTTAAGGTATGTCAGGCAGTCTGTCTTTTCTCTTATAAATGATGATGTTATGGTAATGCTATTGCTGTTGGTGGTGGTGGTGGCGGTGGAATTAATGGTGGCTGAAACGTGATGTTAAAATTATTCCTAATGTCTTCTCATCATCATCTTTATCATTATTACATACAAACACACTTCAATGGTTTAACAATTCCCTTTTTGTGAATGTCGCCTTAGGTTTCTTTTCTTTTTTTATTTAATAACTAAATCCCATTTGTTGCGAGGTGTGAATGTTATACGACTTAGTTAAATGAAGTGTTAACTTGTACTAAATTGAAAGAACAGGTGTTCTGTTTGAATTAAAAAAATAAATAAATAAGTAGTTTCTATATAAATAAGTGTTAAAAGCAAGATCAGGAAATAAACTTTCTTAGAAGACTCTAGCACTAAATGTATTGAATTTCTCACAAAATATTCGACCAATCTTCCATTAGCGGCGATTCGTGTATTTTTATAAAATGGTAATTTTTTAGATCATTTTATAAAGCCGTGTCTTTAAAATACACACTTGATCTTCTTCGCTCGGTAAACGCTCGATTAAATAGTCGAACAACTCTTTGGATCTTTAACAATCGTATACCGTAAACCTTGATCTGTGAGCTGAGTTCATTGTTTTCCCAGGCATTTTAATGATATGTTGTCAAACCATTTAATAAAAGCTAAAACAAATGACATATACGAGGGCTAATGCACAATTACTCAGTCTAACAATGTGTACATTTTCAGCACAGACTGCAATCGTGTTAATTTAAATAAATAAAAAAATACATTTTAAAATCCATTTCATTTACTTTTACTTAGCTTACCGAGAAAAGTAAGAACTAATGGAAAGTTAATAAAATAATCTTTTCTTTAAGAGGTGATGACCTTTTTTCTTAATTTATTTTTAACCGGAATAGGTTAAAGTCAAAGGTGGAGTGTTGTTGGTTTGGTATCTACAATTCTCAAACTCCGTGTAAGTGGAGTTCTTTATTAATTGGGAGTAAGATCGGCACGAAAATTTTCCGAAAGCCGATCTTTTAAAAAATAAAAATCTTCAAAAAAAATATTTCAAAATATAGTTTAATTGATTTTAACAAAGTAGTTACTACTTGATTATTTTACTTCGGACACTTACTTAGATTGTTATATGGCACATAGTATAAAATCCCTCAAAGAAATTCGGCTATAGTATTCTAAAAAATAGCCAAAAGGGGTTCTTAACTTTCTGATCTTAAAATTTTGTTTATATTAAACAGTTTGTAGGGTAGGGGGCGAATATTAAAATTGGGGACACTTAAAAGGACAACAAATATTGCAAAGTTTAGAGTACATGTTCGATGGAAAGACATAAAATGATCCTATTTTAACCGATGGAGTTCTCAATTTTTTCACATTTTTTAATATGTACCGGACACTATAATAATTATTTATGATAATTTTATATTTGTAAAGTGAACTCAGGTTCGAATATTACCATGAAAGTCGAGGTGCGTTCGACTGGTGAATAAGCTTTTAAGCTTGCAAAATGCTATATATTATTAAGGGTTATTTTTACATTCTCCACGTAAGTTGGGGGTATAAAAATCTTTTGTCATTCTGTGAAAAAGTTTTTGTTTCTACAGGTCATATAAATTGAACAAAATTGGTTGGTAGCTACGACCACTGCTTGTTCATAGTTTAAGATTCTGCCTAAACCAACTAATTTGAACACAACCTTCGTTCAAGTGCTGAGTAGTAAAAGTAGAGACGGCGCATCCGACAAACCATTATACATGAAACATGTTGAACCATGATCATTAAACGAATGATATACACAACAGAAACAACCCCCTTCACCAAACCAAATCAACACACTTTAGAGCTGTGATCACGACAAAAAACACAAAATAAATAAAGAAAAAAATTGTCATAAAAACAAATTTTCAAATGCGTGCACATTTTTCAGGCGCGACTTTTAGCATAAAATTACAATAATACACTTCAACAAACACAGCAGCATGAAAAGTATGACTCGGCATCAATTTATGTTTATGGTATAGCAGCTAACTGACACACACACACACACATATGACACTTTTTTTAAACAACACACTGAAAAAATTTATATAACTTTAAACTAAATGACTCATTTGCAAATAAAATATTTACCAGAATGAAATATGAAAGAGCATCATTATTAACTTTAATTGATGTATTAGTGTTCACATAATTCTTGGCTTTTCTTCCCCCTCCCCTCGGCCCTCCTTTTGCCATATTTTGTTTGTGCTCTTCACAGCAGTATCATGTACATTAGGTTGTGTTTTACAAGTCAATGTCCTTTCACATGTGAAGTTTAATTAAAATTATACCATTTGACACTTGTACAAAACTTTTACCCATGAAGTGAAGAGAGAGAGAGAGTTTAAATGACTTCTTCAGATCGTTTCTTTGAACTGTACACTAAAGAAGATAGTTTTTAATGAAGCGGTAAAGGTTGATGGTTATATCTTGACGTGGAAAATACTGAAGGAGTCGGATAAATATTATGAGCAAGACAACATGAAAATTTGAACTTGTAAGATTATGTGAAAATAATTTAAAACTATATAATAATTATATAAAGAATGTACAAAAGTTTGACTCAAAGTGTGACCCAAAGTCGTTGAGCTTCAGCTAAAGTTTATATGTTTACTTTTGCGCGCGTTTATTCAAAAGAATTTTTCTTGTGTGCGGTGATGCTACCGTCTAAAAATAGTTTATGCCTTAAGCTGGTGTTTTTTTACATGAATGTGTGATTACTTAATAAATATATGGGCATCTATATGAGTACACAAGCAAGTATTTGTATTTCATGGCGCTTATATATTAGATAAAACAAGTTTAATGCGCCCCAAGTCTTATCATCCATTGCTGTTATTGTTTCATACAGAAACACTAGCTATGGACGGTATTATGTGGGTAAAGGTTTTCAACATTTTTTCATAGTACATACTCGACTGGAAAGGATTTTCTCAATTGACTGTACAATAAATAAGTTCGTCCGCCTGCCTGTCTCTCTGTTCTCTGTTTTTATAAATATTTCAATTTTTTACAAAATAAAGAAAAAATCCTTAAATTTTTTCAGTACAATTTTGTTAATGATTTGATTGAGATTTAGTCCAAGTCTTTTTTTACACCCTACAAATGATATAGTGGTATACCTAGTTTGTTATTTTGTTTACAACAAGGCGTTAGAGATTCCATAAAGCATCTTCATTTGTAATCAATCTGAATCAATTAAGCCAAGTCCGTCAGTATGTCCGTTTTCTTGTTTGGAACGTTTATAAACGTTGGTTTTAAAGCATTGAGCAGAAATTTTGCAAAAATTTATCTAATATCTGTACCAGAAATGGATTTAAATTGGAAAAATTGCCACGCCCACAATTGACAAAAATTTTAACGGCCTTAATTTTTGTTATAAGTACCTAAAAATAGTCAGCCTGTCGATGTGTTAAAAAAGAGGCGAGGCTTAATTGCAGGTACGCCCATAATTTACCAAAAATCTCATTTTATTTAGTTTTTGAATTTTTTGCTTTAATCGTCATTTACGAAAGATTAAATTTTATATATGCCACGCCCCTAGTAAAGTAAATAAGTGTGAAAGCAAATATTTAATACTTACTTGTTATTTACTTTATTTGCGATTAGAAGTTAATTCTTGGTGGGGCTTAGAATCACACACTCTGTGAACATATGTTTGCCAAATGTGGCATTTCAGGCTATACAGCAAAAAACTATATTTAAATAACATCAACAAAAAAGTAAAGTCAAACACACATGTTCTCGTACTCATGTGGAGTGGAGAGGTGTGAATTAATTTCGTATTTTTTTTTTTTTTGAAAAATTTCACACACACGAAGCGGCACATGTGTAGAGGGGCATTACCTTGGCACAGCACCGCATGCATTACAAATACATTTACGTGCAATAGTCTTTTTGTGTGTGAAACCCTCATTGGATCCTACTGGTTCTTTATTTATCTTCCAAGTGTATGGAGTGTTTGTTGTTAAGGAACAGTTCGGTTGCAATATGTTTGGTTTTATCTTTTATGGTAAACGGATCAAGGGATAACGCCGGCCTTCTTTGGCTTCTTGACTATTTGTGACTTTTAATTGTAAATTCCTTTTGTTCAGCAACTAATTTATGTGTGCCCAAACATTTTCCTTTTGTTACCTTTAGATTTTAGATTTATTTTCTTTGTTGTAACTTTTAACTTTCTCTTAAAAAAAAAAACAAAAATTCCAGCATACTTAACAATTTTGAAGAAAATTGAAATTAATGTTTTCTTTAAGCTACGCCTTCACCAACTATAAATAACACTCTGGGGTTTCATTTACGCCAACAAATAGTTTCCAACTTAACAATTTCAATTTGTAAATCCGCACACACATACATATACATATGTATATGTGTGGAGTTTATATAAGAATATGTGTGTGGTGGAAACCTTGAAAAGTTTTAAAGCGCCGCCAAAATGGTATTTTCTCTTAGGTAAACAAAAATCCACTTGATGAACGCACAGCTTTCTAGACGGGTGCATATGTATTGGAAAGTTTTCAACTTGACTTCATTTCAGTTTGATTTAGAAAATCCGATAAAAAGTTATCTGTATGAAAACGAAAAAGTTTTCATTATCCTTGTATAGAAACGAGGTTCACATATCTTCATCTTTAATTTAAAGAGATTTAAAATGTTTGCTTTATTTAACTACTTTAACTACTGCAGCTTATAAATACTTGGTCCAAAATAGAAAATTCAGAAACTTTATATTATCTTGGAAAAATTTTGAGTTGGTCTTCACTATGTCCAAATGGTAAGGAAAGAACTTTAATGGAAATGGCAAGAATTAAAATGAAACTAAAATAACTCAAATTGAAATGAAAATAACTCAAATGGGAAATGGATTTATTTGGTTCGGTGGTTCGGAAATGGAGAATACTCACAAAGCATTTAAAAAAACTCAAATCGAAACGAAAATAGCTGAAACGAAAGTGGAAAACTCAAGTAGAAATGAAAATAACTCAATTGGAAAATAAATTGGTTCGTTCAGAACTTTAATTATGTCTCATTCCACTCAAATAAAATATATTTTTATGTCCACGTGAATTTTTCCGTTCCTTATTCAACTCGAAAATGCACAAAATTCAATTTTGGCTTGGCTTTACCCCTTACTGATTTTCCAGTGGTTGTCAGCCCTATTTGAAGTCAAGCCCTTGGCATTGTTCGGATCAAGTGATAATCGGAAGCTACAATATCTGATGTCTACAGTGGGTGGGACGGAACTTCTTGTTTAATTGTTTCCAAGTAGATTTTCACCGATTATATAATTTCACTGAAAACGAGTGATTTGTTTTTAAGAACAAATAAAGTTGCTTAATTAAAACATTTCTATGATGTGCTCAGTTTAAAACTATTTAAATATTTTTTTCCATTTCAACAGTATTCAAATATTATTCGAATCTAGACAAACAAAAACATTGAAAAACTATTACTTCCGCTATAAACCGGAATTATTATTTATATCCTTCCTTTCGTTCTCTTATTTTTTTTTATTCCACTTCTCTTACTTCATATTTCCTTTAATTCCTTTTCCTAACTTTTATGTATTATCAAAATATTTACGTAATATTCTGATCTCTTTATTTTGATGCGATATTTACTAAAAATTGTTGATTACTCGTTGAAACTTCCTTTTTTATGTAGTGCAGTGGCAGTTGTTGTGTTGTTGCTATTGTTGTTGTGCCTTGTGAAGTGATTTACCACATTAACGATTTGTGAATTGTTTTCCATACATTTACATACACACGCACATACATGTTCATACTTCAGTTATATCCTTTTCTTTCTTTGGCATTATAGCTACTTACTTGCTTCAGTATTACTTTTTGAATATAATGGCATTACTTTGCTGTACGGTTCTGTGTTGGTGTATAGTAAACAATTGGAAAACTAAAATTCCTATTGACAGTAAAAATGAACTTTACAACGTAGCTACAATATACAAAATCAACTTAATGTTAGCAAAAGCAAACAAATGCAGTATCAAGGACAACAACTACTCAGCAGAAATTCTCATATATGGTGGAGGAGTTTATTAAGTTTTCTAAGTTTTTTAAACCTTACAAAAAATATATATTTAGAGTTAATATAACCATGTCTGTCCGTACGTCCGGATGTCTGAGAAAAGTTGAGTTGTGAACCTCCTAATAAGATGGGGGGTATTGCATTTGCAGCAACCAGAAGGAGGCGTCAGAGACCTTAAAAAGTATATATATTCTTGAACTGAATCGATCTATGTATGTCCGTTTGTTCATGTGTCCGTGTGTCTGTCTGTTGTTGTGATTCTCACGGGCTGATTGGCGGATAATGAACTGAAACTTTGTACTTACAAGTTTTGCACACAGATCGCTATTTAGAATGGACAAAATTGGACAACAGCTGCACTCACAATCAACACATAATCACAATCTAGACGTATAGATACAGCCACACAAATTAACCTATGAATTTTAAATTTGGTATGCATATTTATAGTTATATATTAGAAAATGAGCATGGCCTGATGACAGACACGCCCACAATTTATAAAAAACCGTACTCTATGTAAAAACATGTCCACCGTTTCTTTGTAGCTGTGGAGGGTATTTAATTTTGCCTAAGAACCAAATTTATTTTTCTTACTTGTTTTTCTATTGAAACTGTTGCAAAACTGTCTTTAGGAAAACTTTTTACATATTCATTGTTGTTGGATTTGTATAAATTATACTCAAGCATATTAGCATGTGTGTGTATTACTCTCATATATGCAAACATATTAGTTTAGTAATTTTTGTAGGTAGGAGGGAGTTGCTGTAAACGTCTTCATGCATACACTCTACATATGTATACGGAGGTAGTTTTGCAAGAAAAGTTGTTGTTGTTACAAACGTATAAAACTTTATCATTGATATGTTGAAAAGTATTGTAATAAAACGAATATTGTATTCATAGCTTAAGAAGAGTCGGTATTCCAGTTTAAAACAAATAAATTTATACTTTAATGCAGCAACAAATGAGAGTTCTGCTTAAAATGAATAATTAAAGGTAAACATAACGTAATTTTTGATTGAGTTGAATTCTGACTTACGGTATATAACACAGATATACCGCGGACGGACGGAGAAACACAGTATCGGTACAGAATTCTATGCTGATCAAGAATATGAAAACTTTGTTAGTTATTATTTTGGGTTTTATCAAAGTTTCGGCCAAGGGAGTACATTTATTCACTCATGTCCTTACGTCCATGTGTGGAATATATTCTTATTTTCAAGGAAAATTAAAAAATACACATATATTCTTACAGTCTTTATCTCTTAGTTAAAAATACAACTATTGCAACAAAATTGTAAAAATTAATCTTTTTATATAAATTTAAATACATTGCGGTACCTACCTTACTTCATGTTTGCATGCTTTTCTTGATCAAGAATTTTCGTTATAATTAATTTCAATTTAAACTTTCAACAATATGTGGTCAGAACATATTACACACACGCACATACTTATGTCTGGAGAGCATAAGCCTTCTCTAACAAAAGAGAAACACCTTTAAGACACAACAGTATAATATTAATTGAAATTTATGACCGAGAGAAGGAGCAAAATACACACACATGTTAAGGATTTTCTCAAGACAATCATCTACAAAGTTTATGTGTACATTGTATATATTTGGGTGAGTTTAACGTTAATGTATTGCCGTGTAGATGTGTGTGTGTGTGTCGTACTTTGATATGAACAATTAAAAAAAATTGTTTTCAAAATTACCCCTAATTTGAGTGTTGCTACTATTTTTGGCTACTGTTACTGCAACTGTTCTACTGATGCCATCTGAAGCATGAAACCTACAGTTAACAGTAAAAAATAATATTAATTGTGCCTGAAATCCACAAAATTTAACAAGGTTATCTTTAGCTGAACATACACGTAAGCATGTATTGTATGTGTGCGAGTGTGTGTGTGTGTATATATGTGTGATTACTTTTTTGTTTTTATTGTGTAATATATTAAAACATTTTACAAGAAAGCTTTTGTCTTAGAGCTTGATCCCTTTTTAAAACACTTGTGGCCTTCCGTTGAGCGCATCGTCGTCTTATATCTTTCAAGATTATTTGGGTTTTTAAGTTATTTAAATGTACTAAAACACTTACACAGACAAAGTTTTCTTATACACTACACCTTAGTGATGAGGGTATATTAAGTTTGTTCTTTCGTTTGCGACATCCAGAAGAGGTTTCTACTTTTACTTGGTCGATCTAGACATGTTGTCCATTTTAAAACATTAAAATCTACTGTTGTACATATATTCATATTTTAATTGGTCAAAATTAATTGGAAGCTACTCTAACCCCCCCGATAAATATCGATTTAGGTGCCCCAAAATGACCTACAAAGGTAAAATTCGTTATACACATTAGTGAAATAAGTATTGACGTGGTCGCATATTAGACACGCCCACAATTTACAAAAAACTTCCTTTGACTTTATAATCCGACTTTTAAGTTAATACGAAATAAACTACACGCATAATTAGAATGCGCAATTAGGTATATGCCATGCCCACAAATTGTATATTAAGGAAAAGGGCATTTAGGCTTCTTTCTAAACTGCATTTAGTTTTCTTGCTTGTTTTTAATTCATTCATTTACTATTCTTACCGTTAGTTAGTGAAGACTTTTCAGCAAAGTGAGTAATGAGTGAAAGTTTCATAAGGGGCCACATGTGTCTTAATAAATGACAGTTTACTTTATTTAAAACAAATAAAACAAGTAAAAATACCTATTTATATTGACTGAGGTCGAACCTTGAATACCCATCACCGATGCATTAAAGCTTTCCGACGAGTCAATAAATCTTCTTTCTTAAACTACTTAAAAAATTGCGTATGTGACGATGGACCGATTTCGCCCAATTGCAATATTAATCAGAATATGAAAATTACCAACTCCTGCTAAGTTTGGAATCGATATCTCAATTTATTGCGACCAAGAGAGTGAATACCACGGAACATAAAACACAGACTGATTGCAGAATTATGGGCTCTCCGATGTCTCTTTTTGGGAGTTGCAAACATTTTGACAAAGTGATGTGTACCCCCACATACATACATATGATGGCGGGTATAATAAAGAAAATTTAAAACTTTTCCTTAAACACATAAGTTTTCTATCACTTATTGTTCTGTTTCCTTTCCCCACATACTTCATTATTTAGTGATTAAGGTCATACTATAAAAGTAAATCAACCTATGCTTAAATATTGACATTAATAAGAAACGAGTAAAAAAGGCATCGTGAAGCATTTTCTGTTTCGCTTAATTATTACGGTTAATAAAATTTCAATTAAGAGTAAGACTGTCTTCCGTACTTCCATTGTTTTTTTTCTTGGTAAGTAAGTTCTTCTTTAGTATTGTCAAATGTTAAGGATAATTAGAAAGTATAAAGTAAACACAATCACGATTTGTACTATAAGCTCAAAATAATGAGAACAAATAAAAGAAGACAAGTAAAATAGAATTGAAGGTTATAATAGAAAAAAGTGCACGCACCGAAAGACCTCCACATGAGCTGAAGGCAGTTGCTACACTCCTAGCTTAAATTTAATCATTAAGTAAAAGGTTAAAAGGTATGAATAGGTAGAAGGCGGGGCTATGCACCAAGTTTAGTAAAATTAAACATATTTTATAAAAGAAACTTTTCCTTTTTAATGATACGATTTACGATAATATTATTTTGCTTAAAAAGTTGTGGGCGTGTACAATAAAATATTTTATAAATTCCACAATTTATTAAAAGCATTTTTACTTAAATATATTAATAATAATAAAGATGCATTTTTTGTATTGTTTTAACAAGCAGGGTCGTACAGACTATATATGGTTTATGAGAGTGATAAACATAGTATAACCTTGCTATAAGGAACTGGGTCTTTTTCTTGAGCAAACGTATGTAAGAGGCAATCATTGGAGAATTTTAAATTTTTTTTGCAATATGATGTGAGGAGAGATGAATTTAACAAAAGAGAAAATCATTTGTATGCAAATTTGAACATATTGCCGCGAGAACGAAAAGTGTAATGCTGTTACAGCGAAACGGATTTATTTTATAATACTCGAAGGGTATAATAATATAAAAGTCATTCGATTTTTATTTCAATTTTCTATGATTTATTTTTAATTTCAATAAGAGTATAGGTTATTAAAAGAAGACAAGAAAGTTCTCTAAAATGTTGACACTTTATCATTATTATTGGTTGATTACAAGTGTTTGCAGGACATCAAACACTTGCTTCCTCCTCTAGAGTATCGGTTTCTTATTAAGCAACGGTTCTCCGCTTTCCGCCTAAACTCCTGGGTGGAGCATTTTCGTTCATACTAGCAACATGAACTAGCCATAGCTAATATTGAATTTTTATGCGAGGGACTAAATCAATGTCGGCATATAGCTTGAAAAGTTCGTGATTCAATCTAAACCGGAACTAATTGCAAACACGTACAATATCTTGCGGAGAACTTTTCTCTCGACGACACTTAAGAAAACCTAACAGATCAATTTAATAATCAATTTAATAATGACACTTCTATTTCATATGAAATAAATTTGTTGAAAATGATTGTACTTAATTTACTTTGGAAAATATATCGCTGTTTAAAGCTTTATTTCAGTTGAAATCCTATGAGTGACATTTTATTGTCAATGCGTTGCCATCTAATCCAAATCAAATTAAGAAATACGTTTTCTACTAGTAATACACAATAGGTATTAGTACTTGTGCAAATTAATCTGGTTATCCTGTTGGTTAGTCAAACTCGTCTTTTAAGACTGGAGAATGATATTCAAAATTTTCTTACTTGATGCTAATGTGAATGTAAAAACGTAAATAGATATTTTCTTAGAAGAAGATTTTTAGTTGTTTATAACACGAACAGAACTTACATGTAATAAAATATCAGAAACAAAAGAATGAAAGTGTTGTTTAAATAAACGAAAATTTTTGTCAAAGGAAAAAGGTAAAGATGGGCTTATGACTGCATGGAAGGATTAAAATAATAAGAATATATAATCATATACACTTATCGACATGTGGACGTAAGTACAAACATTGAAACGGTTCGACATTCGAACGCATTGGAAATTGTAGAAAATATGGACGTTCGGACAGAATCGTTTTAAGAGGACTTAGGACTTTTGGACAATTAAATATAGTTGAACATAAAAACTACAAGATATATAGATCATTCTATAAATGGCTATATAAATATTAATATATATAGATGGATTAAGAGTCTAAGGGAGCTCGCAGTTCCTGTTAATTGGAGCCCCTCCAAGATCGATGTGCACATGGGCATGCTGAAATGTTAAATTGATTCATAATACTTCTATTGATTCCTTAATTACGGTAATGAAATTAAATCTTAAGGAATCATTTCAAAAATAATGAAATTTAGTCATCAATATATAACATAAGTGTATTTTTTATAGTACTCTAAGGACCTAATATGGGTTGAATTAAAAAGCAAAATGAAATATGAATACACTTCATATTTATTCAAAACATGCATTTTCACCCCAAAAGGGCCAAAAAACCGCTTGTGAAAAGGCCGCCTTGGACACAAAACTGTTGTAAAATTAACACTACACCTAATTAAGTTTGATGTTAAATGAATAAAAAACCACAGAGAAGTAATCAATGATAAAATAATGAATAAAAAACGAAAATTTTCATTCATGAACATTTTTATGTTTGTTTATAAGAAATGGAAAACCAGAAATCTAAAAAAATTTATTATAATAAAGGAGAGAAAACAAGTTTAATGCACGTAATATTTTTTTTAATATAATATTTTCTTTATTCTTTACATAGAGTAGTGGAATAAATTAAAACTGCTCCCTCTCTCTGCATCGTCTTATGAAACTTGTTTTATTTTGTTATGTGTAACATGCAATGAGTCCTAGAAAGATTTATGCAAAGGAAAACTGAATTAATTCATTAAATTATAATTTGTTGATCACTTTTTATGTATCCCTTTTTTGTGTTGGAAGATATTCCTTAAAAAATGGAATAATTAATGAGCAAACAATATTTTTCTTTATAAAAAATAAACTTGTTTTATAACTTAATGAAGTTACTCCGAGAGATGAGGAGCAAAGGCTTTTAATTTTGTTTTTTTACATATTTTTGTAATATTATTATATTTCAATGATTACATAGTAGGTTATGGTTTAGTGGGCACTTTTTCATACACTTCCATACAACTTTTTTGCCAAAACATTCATCAAATCTTTTTATAACCTTTCAAACTTTAATTTCAAAATTTTGTACACATGTGATCCATGTAAGAAGAAGTGAATCTGACGAGAACTGTGGTAAAATGCAAGCGCAGCGAAATTGGAGAAAAATCTACACTTGAGTCGATTCATTAAAGTATGAATGTTTTAAACTATTAACGAAAAAATATAAAGCGTACATATATATTCTGAAAGTCAAATCGTCTACATCGTTCTATTATTAATCATATCGATCAACAGGTTGTCAAGTTATAAAAGGTAGGCTACTTTAAACAGCGGAATCTTTTATTACCTCTGTGATTCGTAAAAATTTCGATATGGAGCTGGCACACTTAACCTTCGAGTTCGCTTACCAGACTTTGATGCTCTGAAGATTCTATTTGAAAAATCCCATATCGATGTATAAACTTACTATAACCAAGATGGAGAATAGGAAACTAAAAGAATAAAATTAGAATTATGTCTCAAAGTTTATGTCAAATGTAGTTTCTAAAGAACTGAGTGACTGAATTGACTGATCCTTATATTACGCATATTTGTACATGTGATTTTTTCCTTTATTACATATATTTGATGCACTTGAGACTTTTGCCTTTTCCATACATTCATTAGTTTCCGTGACTATCTAATATGTAGCATAGATTTGTTGATGACATATATTTGAAGTAATATTCCATGTTATTTAATATATATTTTATAGATTTACTTACCATTGTCAGAGAGGTGAATTAATAATATATTTTATTTTCAAATTTAATATTTTTTATTGATTTTATATATATTTTTTTTGCAAACAATTCTTGAGCAGCCAACTTAACGGACTAACTTGATGTCATGTGTAAAGCAGCACTGTTTACCGTTGGGCGCTTTGAAGTTCCACTTAATTGTGTAAGCACTTGTTGGAAATTTGCTTTCAATTGGAATATCCACAGTGTAGGTTTGCTTTTCACCAGTTTTTACGGGACAACTGGTATACTTGCAGGCATCTTTATCCATGGTAATCAAAGGTAACTCTTCGTTGGTGTTCCGCACCCAATTCAATGAAGCTTCTAATGTATCAGCATCAAAATTTGGTGTAAAATCAAAAGACATACTAGCAGATTTGCGACGTTTAATGATACAGGCGGTATTAGATACGGCCTCGGGGCAGGGCTCAACCCGCACTTCTTGTATATCACAATCGCTGACATCACATTTCCTAAAATGGATCACTTCTGCGAAAGCCGCAGCTATCAGAGCCATACCAATTAAAAACTTTATTGCCATCTTTCAAATATTGCAAAAGAATAATTTCCACTCAAAGCGATCTTAACTGGTCAGCGGCTGTATTATTAATAATCTTAATATTTTTTCTTAACTCAACGTTAATGCTCGATTCGTTTATAGAGATTTTCTTGTTTTATTTTTCTGTTTGATCTCCAGGTTTGAACTTCAACACGGCTACGCGATAAGCTTATCGCTTAAATGAAATATTTATGACTTTTATTTTTATATATTCCCTGTTCTATGAATATTTGTCCGCAGAGAAAGTAAGATTTGTCTTTGTTAAAATTATTTGTTTATATGAAAATATTTGACAAACAATTCTTTACGTATACAAGTCCATTCAAATGATAAGAATTTCAGAAGATTATGTCACTTGTGTTAAATTCGATTACAGTGCATTAAGGATGACATAACTTCCAGGGCGCTCGTGATATCTTCTACCTAGGTATAGTGGGTAATATTTTGTAATAATATCAGTTGCAAAATGAAGAGAATTAATATGATTCCTAACAAGCTATACAATGGGCTAAGTGAGTAATTTAATCGGAAGCCCTCTCGTGTTCGACAAAACTTCTATAAAAACACCATCATTCCAATGTTTCTCGCCGCATGGACAATAACACTATGAAGTAAAGGATTTCTCGACTGTTTAAAAGTTCCCCCCAAGTTCTTTGGTCCAACAAGCCGTTGCGATGAGTTCCGGCTTAGAATGAGTCATGACTTATGTGAGCTTTGCATAAAACTCAACGTAGACGATGGTCTGGTTATGACGAATGTATAGACGACTACCAGGATGGTGTTGGAGAGGAAATAAGGCGGTCTTTCCACAACAATACCAAACTTTAAATACAGTGGGTATGCCGCGTGCTTGATTACTCCTTCCAATAGTTATTTATTAGGACACATTAACTTGCAATTTGGATTCTGCGATAAATGAATTTTGTAAATTGTGGACACGTATATTATCTGATATTTAGTACACCAATGGATAGTGTAAATATAAATATATGCAACAATTTTCAATTTCAAAGATCAATTTCACAAATTTGTAGATGTTAGTCGGGGCTCCCAATCGGTTTAATTAAAAGCAAAAACATTTCAGCTCACTTTTAATTCACAACCGGGAGAGTGCCAACAGCAGATGGACTCACGATCGGATATGTGCAGATCGATTCATATTTGTGGGTTAAAATATCTATTTGGGTGGTGAAAACAGAACAACAAACTCTCTATCGTATGTGAAGGGTTAATTAAACAATAACTTTATTTATGTATAGTATGTACAGCTTTATATTTAAACAAAAACATCTGCCATAAGATACACGTGATGATTTTATCCCTATTATGTAATAATAATAAAACAAATTATCGTACTTACCGTACAGATAATTTTTGTAATAATAAACATTTTCACACTTTTCAAAAACATACAGTTATGAAAATCTCTGTACTTTTTACGTAGGTTAAGAAATGTTCATACTTTTTTTTTAAATTATATTTATCTTGCTATCTTTCAAGATTGTGATGCTGAAGCGAATTATTATCACACGTTCACTCATAAAAAATTAGAGCCACTTTTTTTTTTAAAAAAACAAATAAAAAACATGTTGACAAATGCTTATAATTGTTATTGTTGTGAAATGAAGGAAATGTTTTGTTGTTATTGTTGTTTCCATAATATACATGAAAATTATTTAGAAAAGGAGGAAACTTGAGGGAGAATTGTGATGATATGATCTCTGTGGATAGCTTCCTTTAACACAAGCAAAAAACAAAACAAATATTTCATGTTTGTTAGACTCTCCACATAAGATGGGTGTTGTACTAAGTTTGTCATTCCATTTACAATACCCAGAAGAAGGCGTCAGAGACCCTACAAAATATACATATACTCTTCATCAGCATCAAATATTGGGTCGATCTAGACATGTGTGCTCTTGTGTCCGTGCGTCCATCTGTTTTTGGCGAAAATTTAAAGATGTTGAGCTGAAACTTTCTACAGGTACTTTTAGTTTTTGCACCAAAATCGGAATAGTCACGCCCACAATCGACAAAAATATATATTCATAGGCCACAAAAATTCACTTATAAAGTTTTAAATTTGTGTGGTACACATATTTATGTTACAATTATCCCATCCATCGATATGCCAAAAAAGAGGTATAATTACGGATTACAGACACGCCCATAATGAATAAAAATCTATATATCTGCTACAAAAATTGACCTGTTCACTTGTAATTTGGTAGGCATATCTATAGTTATCCCATGCATTAATGTGCCAAAAATGGGCGTGGTCAGATAAACGGGATACTTACAATTTACAAAAACCATAGCATAAAAGTCGACTTGGAAGCTGATACGTTATACACAAACTATTAGAAGACGTAATCATATACCAGCCACGCCCACTATTTTAGATGTGTGGAGGGCATTTAATATTTGACCTAAACCAAATTTAGCTTTCTTACTTGTTTTTCTCCACATTTTTCTACATTCAGTACAGACTGGCGCGGCAAACACAATTGTTGCATCACGAGTGTTTCGTTAATAGCAAAAATAATAATAATATAATAATAATCATTAAAGCATAAAAATTAATCGTTTACAAAAATTATTATAATGAAACAAAAGAGTAGTGATGCATGTTGCCGAGCTTGGTGCGTTGTCGGGAATAAACAGTCAAAACAAGAGTTTGCAAGAGCTGAGATTTTTGCAGAATAAATACTTTTATGGGCTCTAACATGTAACTAATAATAAAAATATACAATCGTACAATAATAATAATAATAATTACTTCCCTTGTCATATTACAAATGGCTAAAACTTCCGCTCTTTATATGAAGCTGGAAGCATCCAGAATATTAACTAACATGCTATTGCATTCTCGCCATTACTCATGCCATCTCTATTGTGACAATGATTATGATTATTGTATTATAGTCATATGTATAAAAGATATTTGCCATTGGGTTGGGTTGGATTGTATTGTGTCGTGAATGACACTTAAAAGTGACATCTACGACATTTTTTCCACTCCTGCAAATTATGACCAAAACAGTATTTACCATATATTGTCTCATTGCATACATGCATACATACAATCCGCTCCGAAACATTTTGGCTATTGTTTAGCTAAATATGAAGGTTTCCTAAAAGATTTTTATGCATTCCTTGGTTTTCTGCGTGTTCTTGCAGTTGCCAAATGGCAGTCATGTTTCTTTTTAACTGCTTTTCACTCAAACAATTGAATATTCCTGGAGATGATGTTGGTTAATGTACCAACAACTTTTCGTAGTTGCATAATGGCCTCAACAGTAGGTACTCTCATACATATTTATTGTTATTATTATTATTGTACATATTATTTTGTGACTATTAACTTTTGTTTATTTCTATTCTCTTGAAGGAGTACATTTTTTAACAACAATGTTAATAAATACTTACATGTGAGGACCCATTATTTTTATACTCTCCATCTTAGTGATGAGAGTATACAAAGTTTTTTGATAATTCATTTACAACACGCAGAAGGAAGCCTCGATTATCGATATCTATACGTAAGTTCTTATTTCAGGCCCAGTGCCGCGTCCACAATCAATAGAAAACACTTACAAGCACAAAGGACAGTATCAGGTATATGCCATGACCACTTATTATGAGATTTTGCCTAAGCCGTACTTGTACGACACCTCCACATATGATGTATATTCTATAATTTTTTTTAATATATTGCAGCTTTTATTTAACACAAGCTGTCATAGTGAATGTAGAGCATTGAATAAAATGTGATGACATTTTTTTCTTTTTTTTTTAATCTTATTTCATAAAAATCAAATTTCTGTGCTTACACGTCTTCCAGGGAACGAATAAATGAAGAAGAAAAAAAAAAAAAAAAAACGACCGAAAATTTCTTTTTTTTTTACTATTCATTCATATTTATAAAACGTATGATGAGAAACGTTGCGTTTTTATTCTTGTTTTATTTTTTTTTAATCACGCAAAAGACAATTTTAATTAAAAATGTTTTCTCTTGGCTTAATGCAAACATACAGACACTTTTCATATACGGAATGAATGAATTTTTTACACAAGTTTTCGTGTTTACTTTACAGTTTATTGTTGTTGTTGGTGTTGTTGGTATCGTTATAGTGTTGATGTCCTTCTTTCTTTCCGATTAATGGTTAAAGTGTTTTTTATATTCGTTTTCTTTTTATTCCTCACTCGTGATGTAATTAAAATGTTTGATGTTATGTGATTTGCTTTTTATGTCCTTTCATTTTTGAGAATATTTTTTTTTAAATTTTTTTCATATTCCAATTCACTCGCATAGATGTTAAGTGCATATGTGTTTATTTATATATTTATATTTATATATGTTTATAAAGAATTTCCCAAGTGGAAATGTAACCAGTTCAAATTTATATTGTAACTAGAATTTTACCCAAAAAAAATACAAGTGTACTCAATTTCAGCTTAATATCTGAAAGTTTATGATGGTAAGGCAAAAACCCAGATATACAGACGCACAATGCTGCATCGATTCAGATTTGGACACTGATCAAGGATATATATACTTTGTAGAGTCTTAGGCGCCTTCTTCTTGATATTGGTACTTGGTCAGCGGGAGCGTCTGTGACGAAAGCAGCTAAATTGTTTAACGTTTCACGAGCAACAGTATCCAAAGTAACGATAGCATACACAAAATAGTGGGATAGTGGGCGAAAGTCAAAGTTAACTGAAAGAGACCGACGAACACTAAAAAGAATTGTGGCCAGACAACATAAAACTACTGCGGCAAAATTGACGGCAAAACTCAACACTCCCTTGAGTAATACTATTACAACAAAAACAGTACGGCGAGATCTCCACAAAGCTAACATTCATAGAAGAGTTGCAATTGCGAAATCCCGTATGTCAAGTGTTCGTATTATTTTGTCCGAAATAAGCGCAATTAAATCGATTCCGTATTTGATATTTTGAAATTTGTTTAATAATAAATTTCATGTGAACTTTGTTTACAAAAAACATTTTATTCTAAGAAAGAAATATTTTACACGTTATCTGCCAGTTGTACAAACTCCCTAGTGTTATACTAAATGTACCATTATCTAAACCTTATTTCATAACAATCAGCTTCCTTTCATGTATTTTTTTTCCAGAAATCAGACGCCTATACTATCACTAAGCATAACTCAGGAAACTTTAAACTTGCGGCATGTCTTTGTAGAGTTTTATTTTATTTTTTTTTTGCTTTCAGAGAAAAACACAAACCCATAACGTAAAACTACGCAATTTCCACCAGTTTGATGATAAGGCAAAGTGTAAAAACTTCAAAGCCTTAAATACCGACTTAACACATTTGTAGTTCACCCGCGCGATCATGTTGCCACCAAGCATATACATATGTATAAAAATGTATAATTTTGTACCAGTGTAGCGATTAAAGGTTTGCTCTCAAATATTTATCAAAATAATCATGAAAGGAGAGCGTTTTTATACCCTACTGTTAATTAACAGAAACAAAACATTTTTAGAACATGGTTTCTATAAAATATGTTTGAAAAAAATTGAAAAAAATTAGTAAAAAAACTAAATTCTTAAATATTCTTCATATCTATAACGGTGGGCGTGATAAATATACACATCTAATAGTGTATGTATTACGTGTCACCTTGCAAGTCTGGTTTTACGTTGAGTATGGTTTTTTGTAAATTTTGGGCGTGTATGTTATCCGACCACGCCCATTTTTGGCACATCAGTGAATGGGATAAATATGTATACACGTACCAAATTTCAAGTTCCTGGGTCTACTTTTGTGGCAGATATAAAGCTTTTTATTTTTAATGGGCGCGTCTATCATCCAAATACGCCCATTTTTGGCACATCGATGAAAAAATATTTATATACACACAAAATTTCAAGTTTATAGGCCAACTTTTGTGGCAGATATATATAGATTTTTGTGATTTGTGGGCGTGGCTCTTAACCGATTTTGCCCATTTTAAAAAGCGATCTTCGCGCAAAAACTAAAAGTTCTAAATTTCAATTCAATATTTTAAAATTTACGACCGTGAGAATGACAACAACAGAGAGACCCACGGACACACATGTCTAAATCGATTCACTTTTCGACGCAGATCAAGAATATATATACTCTGATGCCTCCTTATAAATATTTCAACGGACTGACAAACCTAGTCTATTCCCCATCTTATGTGGAGAGTATAAAAAGAACTTCTGAAAGCGTTGCGTGAATGGAGGGTGTTTATGATACGATGACAACTTAAAAACGGTTTATTGTATGCTGTACGTTGTAACTTTATCAGTTTTCTTTGAATTTTGTCGCCAACAAGTCTTACGTTATTAACCTTTTGTACACAATTTTTGTTGTTGTACATAACCAGCGCCATATTATAAAAAATTGAAATAAAATATTTACTTGAATCATTCGGTCATTTCTCATCGCTCGGTAAGTTCTGATCTGAGTTGGCCCCAGCTTATCATTACATTTAACCATTTCAGTTCTTCCACTTGCAGCGTTCAATGTGTTCATAATATGACGACAGCGGCGGTGGCAGCGACAGTGGTTTAATGCACTTTTGTTTAACAACTGATTAAAACTTAAAATTCCTCACTTTAGTTCAGTTGTTTCTTTCGCATTCATTTACTCCGTTTCTTTTTAAGACGTTACGACCGTTTTCCTTTCCTCTGTATCGGAATGCATTATAAATGCCGCTACCCGTACTTCACAATATAATTTCCTTATCATGCATTTTACATGACTTTTGTGTACACTTGTATAATTACAGTTTCGTTTTTATATTGTACGATATTATACATATTTTATCATGGACCTTGTGCATACTTTTACTTTATTAAGTGTACAAATTTATCGCCACCATTTTTTTTAATGATTTCCTTTTTCGTTTAAAACTTATCTTACATTTGTTTGTGAGAAAGGCTGCGTACTTCTGAAGGGGGTAAGGTTTACAAGTAAAGATTTACATATAAATAAAATGTTGTTTATACGATTCTTATCCAACGGTAAATGCCGATATTGTAGTAGGTCAAGCGTTCCAAAAAAATGTATGCCAATTATATGATAATCTAAGTGACGTAATTTATGCTCTGCCCAGTAATCTTATAAAAAACATGAAAATACAAATAATAAGAAAACTAAATTTGGTTTTGGCCAAATTTAGTTTTGGCCAAATTTAGTTTAGATGGATGGGATAACTATTGATACCATCCTAATTTCAAGTTCATGAAGGACAGAGTATTGAGGTCTTCCGATCATTTCAAAAAGAATGATAAACTATGTCTATCTCGCTCATTACTAAGGTGTAGGGTATAAAAAGTACGTTTCTTAATCGTACTCAACAGATTGCTATTAATATTCAAGGTAACATAAAGTATTTATCTTGCTTTTCTAGAATTTCAAATATTGTGCATATTTGTGCTTCCTGCTTGCACTTGACCACAAGTTAATTATCAACTATTAAAAATCGCTTTTTTCCTTTTTTTCTACAATATATAAAAAAACAAGGGAAAAGAACGCGCCATTACACTCAATTTGTGCTGTTTTTGTATGACACAAAATGACTTTATATATATCGCCAACAGCACTCACATGGTAGCAACAATTAAGCATTCAATCTATTGGTGATTTTTTCTTTCACACAAGTAATGGAATTCACTTGCAGCAGCCACAACAACAACCCATAAATTTACATATGCTCGATGATTACTTTTTTTTTTCTTTTTATTATTTTTTCTCATATGCTAAAAATGTTCGACATTTACATGTAGAACATACCTCAGTAACATAACCACACATCACTGTCATCATCAAAATCATCCATAGAGTGGAATTAATGGTAAGAGTTGAAAAAATATCCGCATCATCAACACCCAGTATCACAGTTATTCACACATGACATTCATGTCATATTTTACGCCTCACTACCAGCCATAAACACCTACCCACCTACTCCGAATTCCGGATTTGGCGTGACATGTGTATGAGTGTTTGCTTAAAAAACATAACGCAGCGTAATGACAAACACACTCACATACATTTACAAATAATTCGTATTGAACCGGAAACATGCAATATTCCGACAACAACAAGTGCCGTTTTCACACCTAACCAACATATACAGCTTACATATGAAGTGACTTCTTGTTGCTCTTTGAATGTTTTTGTTTTTGTTTTTGTTTCTGTTTGTTTTTTATTGTTATTCTGTTACTTACTCAACCGTCAATTATTCACCAATTGAAAAATTACTCAACTAAGCGTAGATTGGAATTTTTTTTCACAATTGTTTTTTTTGTGTGTTTTTTCTCTCATTTCCTTTCCACCTCTTCTTGCTAACCATGCCATAGAGGATGTTTTGCGGATTTTATAGAATGTTGCATATATGAAAAATGTTTGCATGCATGTGTGCGGTATAGATTCATGTTTTTCATACACAAGGTTTTTTACCATCACTCGGATTATGTGACGTTAATAAAATTTTTCTGTGCTATTGGTGATTTTTTACACTGTGTTTTCATTGTTTTCTTTTTTTTAGCACTTTTATCCATAAGAAAGCATTTACTATATGTATGTAGGTGTTTCTGTATATATTGCAAATTGACTTTGGTTTGGTTCACATCGATATGTTCGACTCTAATTTTTCTTTTTTTTTTGTAAGTCTAACTTGTTTGTGTATATGTGTATAAGAGAGCCACAAAAATGGAAAAAGCAAGTAAGTGGCTTATACCAAATTTCAAATACCCTCTACATCTACATACAAACAGTGGGCGTGGTAGATATATGCTTACGCCCTTTAATAGTGTATTTATTACGTATGAGTTTGCAAGTCGTGTTTACAGTTTTTCTAATTGTGGGCGTGTGCCTTACGCTCAATTTTAGAACCCTGATGGATCTGCGGGTAGAGACGAAAAGGAATCGTTACAATATGTCAACTTTCAGTTTTATTTCAAAATTTTGCGTTCGTTTGAGTGTCAAACACAGGCGGACACAAGGTCATAAATGTCTAGATCGACTCAGTTTTTAATGCTGATCAAGAATATATGTATTTTCGAGGGTATCTGACGCCTTCTTCTATGTGTTGTAAATGAAATGATAAACTTAGTACGCTTCCATTTTATGTGCAAGGTATAATTAGACAAGGAATCATTTTATCATAATACTTTATAACTTTTAAAATTTTTTCTCAACCATTTAAAAATTCAAAGATAACTGAACCCAATTTATTTATTTTTATTAGTAAACGTTTGTAAGAAACTTATATAGTGACATAGTCCTTTATAAGTGTCATATGCTCATACAAACTCAACATACCATTGCACCGTTGGTACAGTACGTAAAAATATCAACAGCAGTGTGGGCTATTTACTACTTGTTACGGTTCATTTCTATTGAATGTTTGTTTGTTGGTGTTATGAGATTGCATTTTATGGTGTTGTGAGAATTGTTAATTTTTTGTATTGTGTTTGTTATTGTTTTTATTGTATAATTTATTTTTATAAAGATTCTAGCGTTTCTCTATCAGTTGAGATGAAATTTTGCGGTTTTGTTTAGTGTGGTTTCCACTGAGACACATAATGAAAGAGTTCAATTGGATATTTATTGTCTTAGGAGGAGGTATGAGAAAGCATTTAATTAACTTAACTCTTGAGTAAATTGGTTTTGTTTAGTAATTAAATCAAATAATCAACTGGGATTAAAATCACCAAAAGTCATTTATATTTATTATTGCGTTTATATGTAATGTTGGTGTGTACTCTATAAACTTATGCAGAGCAATGTAGTGGTAGTTCTGGTACAAATGAATCTTATAATTTCTAGGGTCAAGACAAGGTGCTTAGACACTTGAGCGTATGAGTGATTTTACATAAACAGACATAATTTGGTATAAAAGTTGTATAATCAGGCACACACAAATTGATATTATGTATAAATACTCTAATAGCTCACAAAGCAATTTTCACTTATAACCTTTTCTATATAAAATGGCGGCTCTGTAAGTTTGTTGTCCAAAAAGGAGACTTTAGCGGCATAACAAAGTATAAATATTCTTGATCAGCTTTAAAATCTTTTTTATTTATATAATAAAAATTGAATAAAAACGATCAAGAACCATGCCCACAAATAAGGAAAAATCTTTCACAGCCTTTAAATACAATACTAGAAAAAAAAAATTTGTTATAAACTAAGAACTCGTCAAAAGGGGCGGAATACGCCCACAATTTACCAAAAATTTTGTTTATTATTTGTTGTAAAATATAAAATTTTAGATAAAAGATGATGCAATAATCAAGTTGCTTTGGTAGCCACGCCCACAAAAATAAATAAATATATTTATGTATTATTGAGCTATTAAGATGAAATTTGTCATAAATATTTATAATTACCTTATTCATGAATTTTCAAAGTGGGCGTGGCCGGCCAACAGACACTTCAGCAGTGTACAAAAAATTTCAACTGGCCGTGTCGGCTGACTTGCAAGTTTATGTGTCCTTGTGTATATTGTATGTGTCACGCCCACTAGTTGTATTCAAATGTGGAGGGTATTTGAGAAGTGGATTAAGCAAAATTTATTATTTTTTTAGTTATTAAGTGAACTTATCTCTGGTTAAGTGCATGCTTATATGCGTATTTATATTTTCAATGACCTTCACATGCTCTGTTCACGATGGTGACTGTAGGGTTGTACTTGTCATCCACATTAATACCGACACTGGAAACAAAATCGTGTCAATTAAAAGGTATTTTAACTTAATACACACTTAAGCTGTTTGATGCTGTTATTAAAGCTATAAGCCTGCCCAACTCCGAATGCAGCAATGAATTATATATGTATGTGTATGTATATATACTCGTATGTGTATATATGTACAATATTTGGAAAAGCAATGAAAGTTGAAATTGGTCAAGTTTCAGGTTGATATGGTTTTCCTGTGTGTGTGAGAGAGAGCTTATACATGCCATTTGGTTTTAAACTGACAACATTCTTCTGGGCATTACGTCAGGTTACAAATTGTCAATAAATATACACGCTCATATACCAATAGGTGAAAGAAAACTGTGGGTTTAGGAATTTTGTTGTTAAAACTTTGGCTCGACTATAAGGGTTAAGTCGTTGTCAAAGTGTCAGTTTAATGCATGCTTCGGTAACATCATGACACAATGATACCATGATACAGCAAATTTTAAACATACCTTTAGTTTGGGTAAAAACAATATACAGAATAGCAAGCAACAGCAGCAGTAGCAACAACCACAACATCAACAACTTAACCGTATCTACCTTTAAACTTATGCAGAGGCAGTAGATGTTTTAGTCGACTAGACTTTGGTAGGAATTAATATCATTTGTCCGTAACATAAACGCAGGATAAGAGCACACACATTGTAATAGATCTATATACAGATTATGTAGGATACGGTTAATGAAGGAACATGAACATACATGTGGATTTACCGTACGTTGTAGTTGAAACACGTGGTGGTGTTATCATCATTTCGTACTTTGGTCCACCATAAACTTTACGTGTAATCACATCGTGTTCATTGATAAAAACACCCACAACTGAGCTGCACAGGCTTTCACATATGACCGAAAAACATGACGGTGTATGGATAATCTCTAAGAAAAGGTGACCACAGGTTGTGTAAATATAAATAGTTGTAGGTGCCTACTTTCAAACTCATTATACCGTGTTTGAGTTGGTAGTAAGTCAGTTAAAATATAAATTTAACAGAAAGTTGGACAGAAGAATTATCATGATTATGGCGCTGATTCTGTGGAGGAAAAAATTCTTTGTTTAGGATTTTTTGCCCCTCCGAAGAGTTTCTACCAAAAATGGCTTCAAAGGTTACGACAGAGACTGAAATTCAATCAAATAAAAAAAATACTTTTTCTAAATATTTCCAATATAAATTTAAAACGGGGGAGCAGTAAAAGTATTTATTTTCAAATGATATATAATATTTTAATAAAAAGCTTATGCTTTAAACAAGCGATCGGTTAGCAGGAGCGCTTGTGCAAAAAACGGGTGAATTGTTTAACGTTTTATGAGCAACACTATTCACGGTAATGACAGCATACACAAAACATGGTAAAGTATCATCGGCGAAGAGGAATAGTGGGCGTAACTCAAAGTTAACTGACAAAGGCCGACGCACATTAAAAAGAATTGTAAACTGAATTGAAAACTTTTCAGACACTACGAGTCTTTTCAGCGAAGAATTGAAGCTGTTTTAAAAGAAAATGGTGGCCCAACACTTTATTAATAAATAAATATTGTCAAGTGTTTATATTATTTTGTCCATCCTCTGTATATTATGCAGTAAAAGAATTTCAAATCATTAAAGTTTTTATATCAATAAACTTAAGACAAGATTTGAATATTTTTACATTGATATATAAATATATTGCGTATTGTATTGTAAATAAAGGGTACAAGAAATACTTTTTACCATTATTTGAACCTATTTAATGGTTATTTTTATTTTGCATCCAGATCAGCGCTTACAAAGCTTTTTGTATTTATTCTTCAATACCTTGCAAAATGTTACCAAGCGCAGTAGCAATTACTGTTAAACATATATACCCGGAGTGAAAAAAATATTTACACTTTGATATTCTATATAAAAACCATGATCCTTGCTAAATTTTTTTTCATGGATACAAACAATATAATTCCACATAAATAGCCACCGGTGGACGTGTGTTGAGCTGATGTACAAATTTAAAACAATAGCGCGTAAATTTGGCTGCTATGCCATCCCATGTTCACATACAATAAAGAGGTGGAGTAATGTTTACGAGTACCAATGCACAGACACTACGGTTCAGTTTGTGTATTGTGTGGGTTGTGTGTTACTCTTATAAAGTATGATATTTTGCCGTGAGTCACATGTAAATTTTTTAAACTCATTCCACTCGTTGCATACTTACCAATGTTTACGATTGTCACACACAACAAGCAAATAATACGTGTGTGTGTGTATGTAGCTAACACATAGGTGTTTTGGTCCTTGCGCATCCACCTTATTTTATGGTCATTTATTTCGTATTTCACGTCTGCTCCTCTGTTATCATTGCACAGTATACGCAAAAATATTTCGCTTCTCGTTTTTTTTTCTTTTTTGTTCGTGGTCTGCTCCATACGTTTTATAGTTTAAAAATGGTGTGGGGGGTATACCATGTGTGTCCTTGTACAGTGTAGGTATTGTTTGTATCATTGTCATCATCATTTCAGTTGCGTCTATAATCCAATAAAATTGTTTGTAATTTAATTTGCGCTTCATTTGCATTTGAATTTGTCACTTCTGTGTTTCGTTTCTACACGTATACCGCACTTGTTTACCAATAAAATAAAATTGTATTGTGTAAAAAAAAGGTGACAAACATTTCTATATTCTATGAAAATTGTGGAAGAAGCGTAAGGAGTTTTTAAGCATACTTTTAATTCGGAACCTATTTAACTGTGATGAATTGATTAGATCATGTCTATCGTAAACTATATCCATCTTCTGTTAAAAATGAACTTCGCAGTGGTGAGTCAATCTTCAGAAATAATAAAAAGGTATTAAATGAGCGTCGGGAGAAGACAGAAGATGCGAAACTTGGTACATTTATTAAATATTTCATTGGCCATTTACTTAAAGATGAGAAGAATTTCCGCGAGGTGTTTATTTTGAATTTTTCAAGTTTTAATACTAAAAATAAATCGTGAGAGTTTATACGAAACGAAGCTTAATATCTTCATATAATAACTAAATGTCTGTCTCTCTATGTAAATTTGTGCGCAAGCTACTAGTCTCATTATTCGAGATATTTGGTGAAATTTGGTATAAGGACACATCTTGGCTTATAAAGGAACCCTATTAAAAATGGGCCGAAACGGACCCTATCAAAAACCTCTCCCCATATAAGGTCCTATTATAATAAAAGTTTTTATATGTTAAAAAATCGCAATTCTTAATAAATTTTAACAAAATTTACTGAAAAATAGTTAATTAGCTGCACGGGGCAAGTTTGGACCCGATTGGGTTATTTTTAGAACCTCTACCCTTATAATGATATTTCTCCAAGAGACTTTGCGGGGACTTTATGGGGACGTCACAAAGTCTCCAAGTTATTAAATGGTCAAGTACAACACTTTCACTTATTACCGTAAATAATAACTAATTTATAATAATAACAAAAGTTAATGCCAGGAAAATCTATAAATAATTTGAAAAAATAAAACACTAATGCTGTAGAAATGAAGAACAAATCATCTTGAACTAATTGAATTGATAGAAGATTAAAGAAAGAATTTCACGGTAAGCAATATTCAAATTCCAGGGACAATTCACTTAAGTAATGTTAAGATGAATTTTCAAAGAGATAACGAAATTACAATAGACAATAAATTGAGGAGAAGGCAAAAGCTACAACTGCAAATGATTTTAGGGCTTTCTTCGGTAATGGTCACAACTTGAAGTTGACCCAAATAGGCACAAAATACCAGCAATCATTCAATTTTTTCCCCAAACGAATAGCACAGAATACTAAATTGGCCAAATTTCTTTTTAATTTTCTTCTTTTTTTAAATCATTGTAAATAAATTGAATTTTAAGAAAATTAAAAGTAAAGTGCAGGAGCAGAATGTTACCCAACGCAACGTTCAATTCGAACAAATAAGGTGAAAAGTGTTTTGGTACTTGAGGAAATAAATGGCAGGGAAAGATGTTAATGTGTAATTTAAGTTACCAACGCAATTTAAGACAAAAATATTGTATATTCTATGAAATGCTCGCGTTTAGTTTTCGGAACCTTTACTTACTTTATTACAATGACCTTTCTTTTCGTGGTAATAACAAAAAGAGCGACTTTTCTCCCTTTACCTCCTCAAAGTTGAGTACTGTTGATTGCCTCAACTGAAATGAAGTGTACGGAGTTTTCTTCTTTTGTGCTCTTAAGCGATATTAGAAAAATTACCTTTTTAATACCACGCCACAGGATACAAAATTTCTTCAACAATTTCTTATTATGTTATAACTTTTTTTTTCGTATTTTTTCCATTCTATCCTCCTGTAATATTCTTATACTTTAATAAACATAATTTTTTTTTTTTGGGGAGTTATTGTGACAAAAAGTTGATTTTTTTCCTTTGGTAATAAACTGATGACTTGTATGGTGACGATGATGATGATGATGGTGATGACAGTGGTAAAGAAAAGGTGGGATATTGTAATAGCTGATACTTTTCAGAGACATTAAGGTTTTCATTAGGATTAAAGCGCCTCAAGCCTTATACTTAGATGCTGTATTTCTATTTACTTGTTTGGTTTGGTTTTGCAGGATATTTTTTTTATAGTTTTCATTGTCAGAATTTTTGTTATAAAATTTTATGATATCATATCACAGGGTGTGATATTTTAATGAACAATAATGAAACTCATAATTATTATCATAAACGTATTATTTGGAATATAATGTACTGAGCAGGAATAAAATTGATTTAATAAGATATTAATTTGGTTATTAAAGGATAATCACCAAGGCCAGTTAATAATGATCTTTTCATTATGAATATGAATACATTTATATCGAACAAACGAAAATGAAAATTGGCTTAGGCCAAATCTTAAATACTCACCACCTATACATATAAACGGTAGGCGTGGCAGGTATATGAATACGCCCTCTAATATTGTGTGTGTATTACGTATAAACTGGAAGTCGAGTTTTACGCTGAAAAGGATTTTTGTTAAATGTGGGCGTGTCTGTTATACGAACACACACATTTTTAACAAATTTATGTCTAGAACGACTCAGTTTTAGGTGCTACTTAAATCTTTGTGGGGTCCCAGATGCCTCTTTCTGGGTGTTGCAAACGGGTTACCTCCCCATTATGTAGAGGGTATAAAAAATCATCTGCTTGTTAGAAACATCGTGGCATTGATTCCTTATAGTATTTCATTGATTTAGTAACTTTTTTTAAATGCTAATAATATGTATTTTATGTCTACGTAAAGTTAAAGCATACTTGATCTTTTTCCTTATGTCTTATATGCCCTCTTACTTAGTAAATTGACCATTCATTTGTGAGTCACGTTACACGTTATCTAACATTATAAACTCACCGTACATGCATGGTCGTCATCTTCATGTAGTTATTTTATCTTGTTATCACTTTACCATTAAAATTTATGGATTTACATGGTGGTTGGTATTACTCCAAGTCAAAGAAGACAAAAGCTTAATTAAACTGTTTGCTTTTCATGCCTAATATGCACAACATGAGCCATAAAATATTCCAAAAACAACTGTTTCTTAAACTAGACCCTCCTCCACTGGCCTCAACTGGCCATTCATCTTATCTGAATGAATAAGTTGTTGTAAGTTGTAATTTAAAACAACAATAAAAGAACCATTAAAAGCAAAATAAATTGTAATTAGAGATTTAAGGTACGATACAAAAACGATACGCACAAAGAGAGAGAGAGAGAGAGAGAGAGAAAGGGATATGTACTCCTTGTAGTACAACTTCTTATCGTTGTTTCAATGTTGACAACATTTAATTACACAATCGGCAACTAAACACATTTTACACAATTAAAATGCGCTTAACATTCTCGTATGCTTACTGGTACTGGTGAAATTTATATAAACTCCCTTGTTGGTCTTTCATTGGGCAAACACCAAATGTTAGTCACATCATAAAATAAAAGAGAAAATACTAGAAATGACCTTAACTAGTGCTGGGGTTATGTGAGAGATGTAAATATTTTGAAGAATACAACACAAACAAGTAAGAAAACCTAATAAATACCCTTTACATCTACAATAGTAGGTGTGGCAGGTATATGATTACACCCTCTAATGATGTCCGTATTACGCATCAGCTTGCAAATGGAGTTTTAAGTCATGAATGTGTTTGTTATCCGACTACGCTCATTTTTTGTACATGGATGGATGGAATAAATAAAATAAAATAAAATAAAATAAAATAAAATAAAATAAAATTAAAATAAAATAAAATAAAATAAAATTAAAATAAAATAAAATAAGAATAAAATAAAATAAGAATAAAATAAAAAGCAAAATAAAGTAAAAATCGCTTCAATATCAAAAATTATGACAAAATTATTCCAAAAACCATACTTTACGGGAAATGTTATTTAACAAGCTGACTAACAAGTCAACATTTACGGTTATGCCGCCCTCAAGTTATCACAAATATTTTACAAGCTATTAATAGCTTAAGTATATCAACATAACTTAGCACAATATTGGCCTTATGACTGCCTTGGGGTATCATTTGTTGCCAGCTATAGTTACAGTCGTTCATTCCTAACAAGCTGACCTCCTCGCCTACACCCCCCTAAACCATCTAAAAATTCCGTGCAAAAACCTATTGTTGTTGTTGTTGTGTTTGTTGTTATGTTCGATACATAAATACCTTTTTAATGCATTTTTCATTGTATTGAAATGTATCGTCTAATAGGTGTATATATGTGTGTGTGTGTACGTATATAAGAAGTACGTATAGAAAATATTCAGAAACTAAACGAAAAGCACTCTAAGGGTTTTGTTTGTTTTTTATGCACAACAAACCGGCCCAACGATCCAAACGACCATATTGAAAAACACTTAAAAATGTTTTGTTTTTTTATGTATTATGTTGGTTGGTATGTGTATGCTTTCGCTGTTGGTATCATGAAAATATTAAAATTGTTACATAATGTGTGCATTACATGAACGCACGCACACGTACGCACACACAAACCATCGTCTATCATAATGCCCGATTTTATTATTTTACTGGGGAATTATCTTCATTTATTTCTCGTTGTTTATCATGTTGTTGCTGTTGTTGTCGGCGGTTATAATATCTCGTAATATCCTTAAGATATTTTTATATGTGTTTTGTATTCTTTGTGTATGTTAAATATTTTTATGTACGCGCTCATCTCTTTTCTCCAAGCTGTCTCTACATCCTTCTTTTATTTATTTATTTTTTTTTTTAATCAAATTAAACTTGAGTGGATGCTTATGTAAGGGGGTGAGTAGAGGGCATGCTCATGATATTAAGCTACATAATTTTTTTCCCCGAAACAATATTAATATTTGCTTTCATTGTTGGTGTTGTTATTGTTATTCATATTTGGCAAATCTCTGCAATCTCTCTGCAGCCTGCGTTCGTCTTTACCATTTTACCATACCTTTGTGCATCGTTAAATCGTGACTGGAGGGCAAATAATTTTCGTGGCTTTATTCATATTTATCGAATGGTATATTTTTTGTAATATTACAAAATATGTTTAAAAATAAAAAAATAAAAAAATATTTCTTACATTCTGATTATGTTCCTTGTTGTTGGCAATTATGTTCTTATGAGAAACTATTTCTTTTTAAAAGATTATAATAAAGGAAAACAAGTGAAAATGTGATGGTCAGTCGATCATATAGTACCCTAGACTACTTCGTTCGCCAATTAATTTAGTTGTGTCAGTAACTTGCCATATAAGTCTCTTCGTAATAGAGGTTCTAAAAATGATCCGATTGGGTTCAAATTTGCGATTAAAAAAATTGTTCAAAATATTTTAAGAGTTGAGGTTTTTGCCATATAAAGACTTTCATTATATAACGATCGTATATGGGGGTGGGTTCTAAAAATTGTCTGATTCGGTTCATTTTCAATAACATTTCTTTATGAGTCAACATATATTCTTATTCCATAATTCATTAAAATATCGCGAAAAATACGACCAATACCTTGCACGCAAATTTGCATGGACAGGCAGACGGACAGACGTATGTAGTTATATCTACTCAGATTTTAATTCTGAATCGATCAGTATGAGTGAAGGTGAATGTGGCTTTCGTCGTTTAGGACTTACAAATATCTGCATAAATTTAATATATCCTTTGCCACTGGTGGTGTAGGGGGTATAAACTTTTGAATATTTTTTACGTGTTCATTACTATTTAAAATGGACCTGATCGGTACGTATCAATTGTGATGTGTTTGTTAGTTATAAGAAATTTGTGGACCTACAAAAGGACATGGTAGGACATGTCTATAAAATGAAACTTCATGTTCCGAAATATTGTACACACATCCTTTGAATTAAAGTCTTACGAAGCATATAAAGCAGCTTTAGTTACCAAAATTGTTCGACAATAACATACTTTTCTCCATTCAACGATTATTTCTATCATATACCATTGGAGTGAGTGATGCACTCTGGGTACTCTCTCTTTCTTATCGTAATAAATAAACAATATTTGCATACAATAGCAATTCAAAAATTCACTCACAAATGAGTCCTTGTGGGCACACAGAAGAATCTTTACCAGCCAGCTAAAAAGGCTTCAATTACTTTTTTTTTTGGAAAATTCTCTGCATTATCATGTAACTGATATTAGAGTAACATTGGCATTTAGGCAGAGGGGGTTGTGCTTGTTTTGGGCTATATGTGTGCTAAACACAAAAATGCCTATTTAGGAGCAACAGTCTAAACAAATCGTTAGCACACAGTCACACAGTAGTAGTAGTAGGCAACGCAACAGTCGTAATGGGTCTAAAACACATATTGATGCAATTTGTAGGCACTTAACTGTGGCCACAAAGTCACGATGGCAGTGGAACAAAGTGCTGGCTGAACAACTAGTAACTGTAAGGTATAGAAGCGATGTATAAATAAAAGTGTCCAACTTGTGGCATGGTACTGTAGAGGACAGCTGCCACTGTTCAATGAAGAAGCCTTTGTTTCAGCCTGCATGAGTGCTGCATGTGAGTTTTGCTTTAGTAAAGTACACTTTGTCTAGTGTCATTTTCTGGCGATTTATCGTTTCAGATAAACGTTAATAAATTAATTAGAAATATTGAAATGGCAAAACGCGAAGCAAACAAATCGTTGCAACCAGAGGCTAGCATGTTGCTGGCTTGATAGCAGATGATTTGTGAATGTTACCACTTATTTTACATGAAATTTACATTCAGTACCACATACGCACAGCACCGTACAGCACAGCTCAGCTCAGCATGCACGAAGCGCTGTTATAATAAAATATTTCACTTTTGTAGATTAGTTATGAATGTGAATTAAAGTAAAGCAGAGCATCCACCGGATAAGTAAAATATTTTTAAATGGTCACATAAAGTGTATGGAAATATGATGCCAATTTATGTCCATTAGGTATACTGAGTTTGCCATTCCATTGGCAACACCAGAAGGAAGCTTCGGAGACGCTATAATTTTTTTACAAATATTCTTGATTAGCATCAAAAACTGAGTCCGTTTATGAAATATTGAGTTGGAATTTTTTACGGTACACAGATCGCTATATAAAATTGGCATAATTGATTTATAGTCACGCCCACAATTGACACACCTGACTTATAAGTAAATACGAAATATATGCACTCTTAACATACGTTATGAGGTACTTGCCATGCCCACAACCACAAGTTATATTTCAAGGTGGAGTGCATTTAAGTTCCGGTCTAAGCCGAATTTAGTTTTCTTACTTTTTTCCCCTTTACTAGCCCACTATTAGAGCCCAGAGTCCAACTAGACGGAAAGTTTTTTCTTTTTTATTCAAACTTCTTTGGTCTTCCTTGTTTAATAGAATTAAAAAGTTTTTTCCCATTTTTTTCTTGTTTCATACCTTTTTCTCGTTATTGGCACATTTCGCTTCTTTTTTCCACCTTTTACTCTTCTGTTCTGTATTTCCCTTTTATTTTTAGTGTTATTGTTAAAGGTGGCAAATATCCCTTGAAAACTTCTTAAGCTTATTGTGTAAAATGGAGCTCTTTAGAAAAATCGCTTCAACAAAAAAAAAAAAGAAAAAAATTACAGAAAGAAACAAGATTAAAACGTGTGATAGTAAAGTTGGGAAAAAAAAATCGCCATGTTTTTCTGCTAATTGAAAATATCTGTTGGGATCAATTAGACGGCGGCGACTTTAGGTTTTTTTTCTTACATTTAGAAAATAAAGTTTTGTGCTCTATGGCAGAAGTTTTAGTGCATAGATGTGCTGTAATAAAGAAAAAAAGGAATACAACTCCTTTCTTTTTCTTATTTTTTTACAATTTCTCCTTTTTGTACAGTTTTCACTGCGCAAACTTATCTGAACTTGTTAACTTTTTACCTTTTAGTGCGGTTTCCTCTCTAGTGGTTTATGTTATCGACAAGTTCTATTGTTGCAGTGCACTGTGGTTATTGTAGTTTGTGGACTAAGCAACAATTAAACAAAGTTTAAATACTTTATTCGATTGCCTAGGCTATATAATCATTTACTTGCAAAGAAACATCCTTTATGTAATGAGAAGTTGTAGAATATAACGAAATTATATTTCAAATAAATAATCATTATAAAGGATTAGAAAGATGTAGAAGAAGAAGAAAAAGACTTGCCATAAGGTGTAATTATAATCGCAGAGTTTTGCGCACCATACTCAAATATCGTAATGCTTTAGAGTCGTAAAAGAACTGCTGTCTAGCATTAGGTCAAACGGACATTCAGATTCAGATAATAATTATACGCTCCACTAATGAGATGAGCTAAGAAGAAGGCGTCAGAGACGCTTCAATGTATATAGTATGCAAAGACTGAGTCGATCTAGACAGGTATGCCCGTGTGTCTGTCGGTTCTTTCATTCTCACGGACGTAAATTTTGAGATATGGAGCTGAATTTCTGTACGCACAAATACATTCAGTTTTTTCGGTTTGTAACTCCTAAATAAGTGCAAGAAGACCTAATAGTTTAAAAAAACTTTCTTTCATGACATTTCAGGCCAAATTCTTCACATCAAAGGGTTGGGCAAACGTGGTGTAATTCTATTTCATGGAGATGTATGTAAACTTTCTAAACTTTTCTGTATTATGATTTTCTTCTCGGAACAGTTATTAATTCCCAGAACCAGAAGTATTAGTTGTGACAACGAAAATCAATTTCTTTGATGAATCAAACAAATGTGTATTCTAAGTTATGATACTCTCGGATGGAACTTTTGTGCGCCATAAATAATTTCTACAGTCATACATCTCAGCAGAGCAATAGTTAAATCCATAATTAATCAAATGACATGTGTCTGCACTTGAATCAAAGTAATGCTCAAAGCCCACATGCTGGATCCTTAACACATAACAAAACATTAAAAAAAAGCAAAGAAAAAAGGTGAAGTAACAGCATACCGCACCGCATCACACCGAAATGGAACAGTTGGAGGGAAACTTGAGAAGATGGAAACAAAACTTAAATTATATATAGAACAACATTATTTTAATTTTAATGCATTAATCCATCATAATACTCACACTTTTGGCACGTACCTACGTGATAAAGCTTATACAGCTTGGCACACGGTACGTGTCATTATAGGTATTGTTTTGTATTGTGGCGAGGACGTTGGTAATGACAGTGATGGTGATGGTGGTGGTGGTGGTGGTTAATTGTAAGCTCTCTGACCGTTGTGGCACAAAGGTGATCAACGGTAGTTAGTGTAAAAGCAAGTGTGTGTTAAAGTTAAGCCAACATCATCGTGCGGCACACGCACTCACACATAACGCACAACAAGGGCAGGTAAAATTTTGCCATGTGTTTCAAGTACAGATTGACAGGCCCACCCTTAAATAAGGCATGTGTGTGTGTGTGTGTGTGAAGGTTATCTATGTTACAAGCAAGGTGGTGTATGTACTAAAGGTAAGAATTCACCCCCAAAAAAATATACAAACGTACAGTACACGCTGGTAAAAGGATTCCAACGATTTAATACGTTTCAGTGCATTCGAATGGAACATAAATTGCTGTAAAGCTGTCAATACATTGGCAATTGCTCAATGTTGTACATGTTCATTCACTTGCGCATTCGAACTTCGTCGTTCGGCATCGCTGTTGCTGCTGTTGTTGTTGTTGTTTTTCATTTGGTTGCTTTTTACTCAATAAATTTGATTGTTGTGCAAGCTTAAAACCCTGCAACGATTGGATTAAGTGATTCGTGTGCAATCAACTTCCCAGCACGTTATTTCACCAACAACACCAACAACAACACCAAAGCCAACAACATCAATCGACCTATGTCTATAATATCCTTCATTCATGCAGCATGCGTGAATCGGTAAGTGCGTATGTAGCCATAGGTAGAGCAGCAGCAAGTCAAGGGATGTTGAGGTTGATGTATAGTTGGTTAAAAGGTTATATTGTAGAAAAGGTTTTTAATAAAAACGATTTTAATATATTGTATTTTCACCTTTTTTGCATTTTATAGCGACGCAGGGCATACAAGTACACTATGCTGTCCATTCAGCCCGTTTAGTTACATTAGTAACAAATGAGGGTTAAATGGCCACGTTTAAACATCTGTTGAAATTTTTCTCTTTTTCTTTACATGATATTTGTAGTGTGCACTTAGTATAGTGGAAGGAAATAAAGTTTTAAATCAATTTTGAAATTAAAATAAACACAATTCACTTTTTTTTCACTTTCAGTTGGTATGACTGACAGACTGGTTGGTTAATTGCAAGGTGTGTATATCAGCAACACTTTACGTTGTGTGTTCCAAATAGTTTTTAATACAGGCATTTGTTTCTACTAACCATCGTAACGGGAGATTTTGACTCTTTAAATCTTCTTGGAGTCTGTTCTTTTGTCTTTTTATGGAAAAAAGGTAGACAGATATTCAAAATTTGTTCTGGATAGGTTATTTCGGTTGCATGTATAAAAATGCTTCGGCTACGTAAGTATTGGAACGGGAATTAGCCGGAAGGCGCGCAAAAGATGTAAATCTTTTATGGAGTGACCAAGTGTTTAAAGGCCTCCGGACACTTGATATAAAAAAGCGGAAAAATCATGCAGAAGGCGGAAGTACTTGGAGTACAGGTTTAAGACGTTGTAAATAGTTTCTAATCGACCAGTAATGATGACGATGAGACATTATTTATCATTTATTTAGTCCATAAATCATTATTTTGCAATTTTGGATCTAATCGACCCATTTATTTTTACATTTTAGCGAAAAAGTAATGTGGCTGGTTTTTGAAACCCTCTATTGACCCAGTTATGATTTACAACTATTAAAGTTTGTAATTTAAGGCTTAAAATTCTTCTAAATATATTTTCCATACAATATATTGCACAAGGCATTAAATTTTTATTGTTACTTCGTGAGATGCTTTATTGATCAGCGAATTTAGAGTATACAGCAAACGCTTAACATTCACAATTTTATAAAAGTCTTTTCACAAATGAATCGTACTTAAAATTCTCCCCTCCGAACTTGGGATAACATAAATATATTGGAAAACATTTCAATTAAAATAGCACGAGTAACCTAAAAATGGTCATAAAAATTCTCGCACAAACATTACTTATACAATAAATAAATGAAATGAAAATTAAATGGATGTGAAGAAAAAACCATCTGCATGAATTTATATTTTTGGAGAAGCAAACTCTCCGTATAAACCAGTTCATACATACATTGAATTTATATATAAATGAACGTACACACGTTCTCTGTAAATATTCTATATTTTTATTACTCTGTGGTAAATATCGCTTTAACACGTTTTACACAAAACATAATAAGAAAAAAAAAACCAAAAATAAAAGTAAATGAAATATTTATGAAATGTGAACATTTGAACTGTGTTGTAGTAACAATGAAGCTGTTACATGTTAATTATTATGAATTTCATTTAATTTTATGAATTGTTTTATTTATATAAACAGAGGGGGACAAGAAAGGAGGTGGACGTTTTGTTTTGTTATTTATGTAAAGAACCTCTTCACGATTTATTATCTATTGAGAAACTAATGAATGTGACAATTCAATCCATCAACAGCTAATGTGTCTTTTAGCAGAAGAAACTATTTTGAAAATTTACGGAAACATATAATTAATTATAGAAGATATAATGAAACTCTGGGTAAGCAACAAGTTAACTTTGGTGTTCCAGATTTATCTCCTAAAAAGGAGATTCTTGCATTACTTTATATACCTCCATTGATGATCTGACAAGAAAAAGAACCAACCAAGTTGTTCTAAAGAAATTACTTTCAGTTATGTGCGGTCCTCAACGTAGTTCCATATTCACTTCAGTAGGCTTTGCCTTAGTAAACTGTGTCCGCTGTAGGACAGGGGTTCAAATCAAGGCGAGGAAAAAAGTTTAGCTGGAATTTGAACTCAAGTGTCGCGCTGGATTAATAACCCATCGATAGTTAAGAATATTATCGTGAAAGTCGAGGTTGGTTCGACAGGCGAATGAGCATTTAAGCTTATGAAATGCGATTCTTATTATTATTGTATGGATTTGTATAAATCTTGAATAGAACGCAACAAATTTTAACACGATAAAAATATATATTTGGTGGATGCCAATTTCGAATACCTGCCAAGTCAAAGATATATAATGAGTATATGTTCATAATGAGTAATTTGGAAAAAATTCTTTAAAAAATCAGTTGTTGTTGGGTGTGTCGCTTCATTGAGCTTGCCCAGTTTTAATACCATCGTGTCTACGGGGTCAAATTTGGAATCGATATCTCAATTTTTGTGACTAGAGGGGTCATTAACACGGAACAATCACGAAGAAACATGGACAGATATGGAGACATGGCTAGATCGACTTAGTATTTGTTGCTGATTTTTTCTTCTCGGCGTTGCAAACATTTTCATACACCGAAATATATGTACACATGCTGGGGAGCATAAAAATTCCTTCACAAAACTGAAAAAAACTCAAATATTTATTAGATAAGCACACCACCCTAAACGCTCATTTCATATAATTTATTACCTTCAAACATATTTGCTTATGCTCTTTAATAATGTCGCATGAAAAACACAACTCCACTAACGATGTATTGTCATGCATAAACAAACATATTAAAATTTGTATCAGTCTTGTCTCAGTGGTGCAGTCTGCCAGTAGAGAAGAGAAAATTTTAAAATATTTTCTTTTCAATTATTGTATATGAAATGCCCACATAATCAAGACCGTGACAAGTAAAACATAGAAAGGAAGAGTAACGGGGGCCGGTTTTATGTGGCGTTAATATAGACGCGTGTCTAAGTAAATGCCAAAAAAGAGAAATAAATCACTTTACACGTTATTTATTATTGTTATTTTGTTGTTGTTGTTGTTATTGCTATATATTGATTATATTGATGGCATGCATGCCAATTAAAATTGATTAAAAAATTCTTAAAATTCTAGATTCCTAGACACATAACAATTGTTGTTGCTGTTGTTGTTTCCTTTTTACATTATGCTGTTTGTTTGTTGTAATGTTTGAATATATTTTAAGGACAACGAAGTGAACACGTTTTGTGAATCCTGTATAATATCCTGGGACATCATGACAAGGGAAAATCAATGATCAGATATTTTTGTTAAATAAAAAAAAAAAATGTCATTCAGGACTTTTATTTTTTGAGTTTTAAGTTTTTCCATTTTTTTTCCTTTTTTGTTATTGTGATGAATTAATTTAATTGATTGTACCGGAAATTCACTAACTTTGCATGCATTTCCTATGACGCAGCTGGTTTAACTTTAGAATACTGAACAATTTTCTCAGGCTAATTGTAAAAATCACAATAACAATTATTGTTGTAACACGATAACACCTACATGTATGTGTATGCATATATATGTAACATAAAACACTTTTAACTAGACACACAGAGGACAACTTCCTAATTAAACACTTGTTTAGTTAGACTGACAAAGAGATAGAGAGAGAGAGACATGCAGGGAAAATGGAGTTAGATGCTTGATACGTTTTTATTATAGTTGTTGTTGTTGTGCTTTAACATCAAGTCATGTTATTATCTAAATATTCCCACATTATGAGTGTGTATTTAAAAATAAATTATGATACACACACAACAAGTTCAAGTTTTTTTTTTGTTTTTTGAAAGAGTTACGTAAGCAAACTCAACTTCTTACATCAACTTCAAAGTACACGAACTCTTGAGAACGTTTGCATGTGATGTGTTGTATGTAAAAAAGTAAAAAGTGATACGAATGAGGAAAATGTTTTTTGTTTTTTATTACTCTACTTTTAATAATAAAAGCATCGTTGACATAATGTATGAAGATAACAAAAATACCGCAAGCATTTCCATCTGTTGAGGAGAGCAGCAACCCAAGTACACAAATACACATATACACATACGTATAAAGCTACAAGTGTCACCGAATATTACATGTCAGTATGCAAGTGCAAGTTTTGTGTTGGAGGCAATTAAACTAAAGTGTGTGTTAAACAGTTTATGGCCACACAACACCATCTCCTAAATGTACAGTAAAATGTACTGCATTGCTTAGACATCTCCTAAAGAAGACACGGTGCAGTGTGTGAAAGTGAGTAGAAACCAAATCAAAAACAATATTCAATTTCTAAATGAAGAAAAGGAAAAAAGTGTTGCAAAGATTGCTTAAAGGGAGGAATCGTTAGAGCGCTTACAAAAGAACTTTAAAGTACTTGAGTTGGTATACAATTAAAATTGTAATAAAATACGTTTTGTTGGCTGCTCTCTCCACCATTCAACCTCATAAATTTTAGGCAGACAATGATGACAATGATGGAGACAACAACCAACCAATCAACCAATGAAGCGACATAGCCACTGAGAGGGAGGTTGTAGGTGGTGGGGGAGACACAAAGCCTGACATACCAGCAAATGATGACAAGTTTTCTTTGTATAAAACGATCGGGGAAAAAAAACATGTGGCAAATGAATTTCAAGTGTTCACCAAATATTTACGCCTGAGAGGGAGTAGTGGTAGGAATCGTCTTCGCGTGTGAAAAATAAAAACAAATCAATTTTTTGTTTGGTTTCTATGCAAGAAAACACTTGATTTTTTATGTTTATTTGTTAAAAAAGAAGAACAAGAAAAGGCTTGTTTGAATGAATGAATGAATGGCCAGGGAAATGAATATTGTTTTTGGGTTAAAAAGACATACATGTGTGTGTTTGTCGTTGTCACTTCCAAAGTTAATCCCAACAGATGCTGATGGTTTTAAAGTTTAAAGTTTTCCTTCCTTAAGCTTCACGGGATCACGCACGCACATGTTTGGTATAATTGTTTGAGAGACATGAAATCATGACATCATCGCGGTATGTTTCAACTTTAATGATACAATAAAATAGAATTTTTCTGAAGAAGACTGACATTGTGATACTATGTGGTGGGCGGAATAAGTAAACACGAACTTATTAGACGCTTCATAGAGGATAAGGAGTCCACTAAATTTGTTACTGCATGAGCTACACTCAGAACAACGTGTCAGACAATATCCTTGATCGGGACACAGATCGATCGCACACAACTTGGTCAAGTATCACGACCACAATCGACTAAAGTCTCACATCCAAAAATTTTTAATTTGAACATTGTATCTGTAATCAGTCGATCTACCTTCAATAATATTTATTTTGCGTTTGAATAATATTTTATTATTAATTTTAATATCTTACTTAGTTTGGATTTAAAAATTAATTGCCATGCAGTCGTTTTAAGTGTAAATCATGATCTATAAAAGAGAAAAATTAAAATTAAAAACTATGAAAAATAACAGTTTTGAAATCAATAAATTTCATTGTTTAAGACAGAGATGAAATTTGTCCAGATACTAAATCAATTTGTCGTATTGTTGTATGAAAAGTTCTGTATGAATGAAAAACGAGACCAACTTTTATATGATGTTATGCACAAAAACAAAGCGCGACATGACATACGCGTTCTTAATACTTTCCGTAACAGCAACAGCACAAAACGTACCCACCAACATACCCCCCACCCCCCCAAAACTGGAAAACTTTTCCAACATTCATAGAGAGCCAGCCAGAATTATAAAGAAACAAATGAAAAGGACAAAGTGGTTCATTAATACTGATCGATGAGCATAAATCCTTTTGAGCAATGAGTTCTTTTTGTTTCTTTTCAGTGTACAATAAAAATAATGTAATGAGTACGGAAACAGGCAACAACAGCAGTTAGCCAAAAAGTATGTTTCCAAACGTAAATAAATACGGTAAAGTGCAAGTGGTGGAAGGGTGCTCTATGTGGAGTTGGTGAAGGGCAGTATTTATCTATGAACTGCTACTATTTTCATTAAACATTTCACAAGTTGATTTTGCGTATTATTTTCAATAATTCACTTGAGTTGTGTTTCATAAGTTGAATCCCCCTCTGAGTTCTATCTCTCTCTCTCATTCTCGCTCTGTCCCTCTGGCTTTCCGCTTATACGTATTGAATAGAGTTTTTTTGCCCTTTCTCGTACTCTTTTGTCTTGTATTACAAGTGATATATTAATCGTTACATCAAAATTTTAATTCCCTTCTGTATTGCTTATGAGTATATGACTATTGTTGCTGTTATTGTTGTTGTTTTTCATGCAATTTATCATTCGATATGACTGACACAGTCTTATGATGCATGACAAAGTAAGTGGCTGCAGTTTTCAGTTTTTAGTGTGAAACGCGCTTATAGCGTACATTTGATATTTTTGCGAACACTTTATGAATTATGAGAAAGTTTGCCGTTTCTTTGGTTGTTTTTGTTGTTGTTGTTTGTTTCAAATACCTATAAATTTAGCTAACAAATGGCGAATTAATAAGATTATGTTATGGTATAAACTGGATATAGGAATGTGAACAGGTTCGCCTCAAGTGAACCCTCACCATCTTTTACAAAAGGGACCCTTTTATTATTAGATAAAATCCATTACATTTGGGAGGAAAATATTTAAAACAAAATATTCTACTCATTTATATTCATACTGTGGGCGTGGCAGAGTTGTATGGTTTTACGTGAGCACCTGTCGTTAAGGCTTAATCTCATGGCACCATACAGTGCGTAATGCATTATAAGGATGCATTACAGCGGTAAAAGATGACATCATTAAGATGTTGTTTTGATGACAAACCACAGCCACTATGATGCACTCACTAGGGGGCCTATCTCAAATTGTCGGGCCAGAGTGCAACACCCTGGGGCCTCCCGACACCCATAGTACGGAATGTTAAACCTCTCCGATGGAAGGTCGTAACTTAAATGTTATAAGTCACTACCAGTTGGTGCCTTATCGTCCGTAGCTGGTGCCGATTTCTGTGGGCGTGGCAGTTACACATTTCTATTTCAAAAGAGTTTATATCAACTTAAAAGTAAAATTTTCCTCTGCATTGGATTTTTCTAAATTGTTATTTAGCCACGCCTACTCTTGTTCAATTTTGTAGAGATCAATGATTACTCTTGATGGATTATTTTCAAAGAGGCGTAAGTACAATTCCTAAAGTCATGTTTGTTTACAACTTGTTGAGGCTTCTGAAGCCTCCTTCTGTGTATAGCAAACAGAATGGCAAACTGATTATACCTTACACCCCTCTATAGGGTATCAAATCAAAATGTTAACATATTTAAATTACTTTTGGTCATATGCGTTTTGAAATGCTAATCGATTCATATTGATTTGTACAAGTACACAACATACATACATGAAAACGCTCAATCACATACAAAATCAATAAAATTTGTTCCAGTCAATTAGTTAAAATTGATATAAAAGGTCTACATATGTATGCACACACTTACAGGCACAAATTATTGTCAACGAAATTGAATGTTACTTAAAACCATTACGTGTATGTAGCGGCACATACCTCAAACCGAAAAGCAAGTGCATTCAAATATATAAACATCACACACTGACACAATGATGACAATAATGGTGAATAGTGGGAGGGAGAGAATGTGTGTGCGTTTTTGCACAGAGTGTTAACATTAAGCATTCATTTGCTTAAAGTTATAGGAAGAAGATGAAATTTCATACATATAAACAAAAATGTATTGTGAGCTTGGGAGGGTTTTTATTAAGTGTGAGAAGAGTATTAGGGTTCCGAATAATTATGTATGAATTTTTGGAAATACAACGAAAATATCTTGTAGAGAGGTTGTTATTGATGCAATATGAAGACAGCCATTGGGTCGCACACATTCGAGCTTCATACAACGTCCTTAGTAAAAATAGGTGGTGAAAAATTATGAATGTGCCAAAAACTGTAGTGTAAACATGTGGCAGCAAGAGGGCGATAAATTATTCCATTGAATGGATGATTCTAATGAATGTAAATGTATCTCTTCATGTACATGCAATAATACGAAATAGTTTTGGCCTAATGAAAGCCTATCAATGCAATTCAATTTCGCTAATGTACTGTAATGGCAGGCATTGCAAAAAACGCTCCTCCCTAAATACTCATAATCATTTGTTTGGTTTTTAGCTGAATCTCTCCGCCACTTTGTGGATGTTGTACATTTGTAAACATTTAAACATTTATAAACCAAAGTCATCTTTATAGATTAAGGAAGTGTTACACAAACAATTAATAACAAATGTTGAAAAATGATTTTTGTCCAATCCGTGAATGTAAGCATGCCGCCCGCCACCTTGAACGTACGTTGGAGAACATTTGAAAGAAATGTGTGCGACCTCATTAAAACTCTTGATATTGACAAATGATCAATTATTGATTAATTTGAATATATTTTAATTTTTTTGAAACTTTTCGAATCGTTTGTGTGTGAACCAAACGGTAGCGATTTCTTGAACACCAAAAAACAATTACAACATTATTGTCGACATATGTGTCTCCAAGTGCATCGTTTGTTAATGTCACAGATGAACGTAGCAGTGACACATGCAAGAAGCTTCCATTACACGTTTTTCATGTCTTTCTCGTCTCTTTGTCGTTATTGTTCTGGTTTGTCTTAGTTAATCATTTCAATTCAAATTTGATGTTTTTTTCGACGTTATTAACAAGACAAATGTACGCGTCAAGTATTTTTATTCATTTTTAGAAGGGAACAAATAGTCCATGTCGCATCGATTTATATAATGAATACCTCTACACATGCTTAGAAGATTTTTATAAACAGAAACAAACATTTTTGGGGTCAAAAGTGAGAAACTATTTTCGTATTTTTCGTAGGATTTTTGGAGGCGTTTCTAGGTGTTATAACGTTATCAGATCTAACTTTCTTAATAATAATCAAAAGCAAATAATTTGAAATGAAATGAACGAATTTTAAATATTGCGAGACGCAAAGAGTAGGAGTTAGTTTACATAAAATCCGATTTGAAAAATTTCTAATTAAAACGGATGGACACGGTATTTAAGGTTCGGCCCAAACCGAATTTAGTTTTCTTCCAACTGAATGCATTTCAATTTCTTTTTTAGCCAATTACAGTCATAGATCATTTTCAAGTATTTGCCCAATCATGTCATACTTAAATGTAAATAAATCTTAAGAAATCATTCTATAAAATATATGGCGAAATATATCATTTTTTAATTTTTCAAAATCAAACTGACAACAAGTTGGCTAAAAGTCTTATAGAATGTTTCTTTTTTCTTCTCGTACATAGGCCATCACATTCCTACGCAATGAAAAGTCTGTACAAGTACCTACTTAAGTTTTGTGTAAAGAAGAATATATAAAGAAAGACAAGAGAAAATATTATAATCGGTTAGAGGCGACCATTCTTCAACGTAAAATATTCATTAAATGACAAGGGGCAGACAAATGGAAAGGAGTGAATCGATTTATGCTGATCAGGAATATAAATGAAGCGTATTTTTGAAGTACAATAGGAGTTGAAATCATAAAATGAATTCAAATTTTAAATTATGATCCAATTATTCAGACATATGCTGGCTGCTCTTGACGAAAGACATTGTGAACGTTAAATTTTTCGAGGAAAACATGTTCAGCTCACCTAACGATGCATTTTTTTCAATGTAATGGAGTCAATCCGAGATCCGTTAAGCTAAAAATAAGTTTGATCAGTGAAAACAAGTTAAGAATATTGAAGTTTTCTTTGTGCGAATTGATGTAAATTTGTATAAATTGAAAGAATTGCTTAAACGTGAGTCTAGTTAGGATGATTTGAAAACGTCAGCTCCTTCGACATTTAATGTCTCAGCGAGTTCTACTTGTTTTTATACTTCTGTCGCGTAACAAAAGTTTAAGTGAGGATACTCTCGACCTCAATTTTGTCGATATAAAACAATTCCATCATAAGCTTTATTAAATGATATTAAGAAGAATCTTAAGTAGATCGCTAAAAATGATCCCATTTGGATTCAGGCTTATGCGGTAATTGCTGCGACATTTCTAAAAAACTGAAGGCTCGTAAATTACAAATAGACAGATATTAGACAGACGGACATACAAAAAAAAATCAATGTGCTTCAGAAAATGATTTTCAATAAAAAGCCAAGTCTGACTTCAGTCGTTTATAAATTACATATACTTAGACAAACTTAATACTCTTCTGTTTCACATGATGTGGGGGGTTTTAATATTGTAAAAATTATTGAAAGGCAATTGTGTACAAAATCACTAAGTTGTGTTTGCTTTATTGCTTTTCAGTCTTTGGTTGTTAATGGAGAGGTTTTGGCGAGCGCACGGAGTTGGGGTTACTTCTTAATGGAGAATATTACTTGTGTGTGTGCTGCGTGAATGTTTTGTTTCTTTTTTTTATAAGTTTGTATACACAAAAGTTTATTATAGCAAGCAGAAGTTTATACATATTGATGATGTATGGTCTTTTGTTTATGTGTTATTACCATGTAGTCATTGTTGTTGTTGTCATGTTTATGAATTGTATTGTTCGGTACTACTGAAAGTTTCTTGAATATTAGGTTGAAAAACTAAGCTAAAGGAAAACCAAGTGTAAACCCTAAGAAAATCACAAAAACAAAGAAAATGTTTCTTGTCGTCATTTTTACATATGAATACGAATATGAATAGAAAATAAGTACAAGTATGGTTGTTGGTTTAAAAATATCGTTTAAGTATAATCCTTGCCAGTTTATAAACTGCGTGTGTGTATGCTAGAAATGATATATTTGACATAAATAAGCAAACATAAGTTTTCTGTTTATTGTTGTCCTCTCTGTTACTTTTTCTTTTTGTATCTTCCTCCAACATTCCATTTGTTTACATATTTGTAATTTTCTTTGATTTGTGGATTGTCCTCTTAATTCAATGTTTGGGGTATGGGTCTAATTCCTTTGCTTTAAAATTCCGTCTTAAGTGTTGGTGTTGTAGCAAGTTTCGTTCATTGTATGCATTTATAATAAACGGCAATATTATTATGTTGCTTTAGCTGTTTGTTGCTGAAGGAGTGGGCATGTTTGATCATAGTTAGTGACAACTTAGGGATAATTAGATGCCAAAATAATTTAAGGACTCTGTGTAAGTCTAACTAGCAATTTCTCAAGTCACACTCATAACGAACAGTGTGTGCAGACAATTGTATTTTGTCGCCTAAAAGAGGAGGTAATAAATTATTATCTCTTTCATGGATATTATTACGTAGGCGGTTGTCCTTGTTGGGCTCTTGGGTGTGTGTGTGTGACATAGATAGATAATTAATTAAATAAACTACAGCCATTATTGCAAGTGCTTAAAGCCAATTATTGGAAATCTTACCATCTTTGGAAAACGCTTCATCAAGCTTTCGATGATTATTACTTTGAATTATTTATTTCCTATCTTTACCTTGCATCAGATCCCTTACACTCACGTTTAGTTATACCTAATCCTAAATCGATTTAGGATTAGATCGAACCATGTCCGTCAGTTCGTATATTTTTTATAAGCCAATGTCTTTCGAGACCAGAGACTATCACTGTTAAAAATGGGTCTGATAGAATGGGAACTCAATCGAATTGTTTATTTATTTATTTAAATCTAGAGAATTTAATCTTTTTTAGATGGGCCTGAAAATTACACACGTGGCCAGATCAAAATATTTTAAAAATCTTTTTTACTACAAAGAACACCAAGTACTTTTTGTTCTTAACCAGTTGTAGATCTGTAACTACCGACTACAACATTTTCACTTGTTTCAAGTAGCTTTTATCTAAAGCAATAAGTATATTTTTTCGTGTATAGTCTGAAAGGAATAAGTCCAATTAGTTTAGTACGTAGCAACCTCAATCCGAGTAGTCTGAGATAGCCCCACCTGACAAATCGAGACGGTCACGAGCAAGGGCCCTTGGAAGTTACTACAAACCGGATCCATATCTATGTTTATATAACTCATAGATCCTCCCTAAGTTTCTTTATTTGATGTTCCCTCTAATGGGCCATAAATATTTGTTTATTCTTATCTATGCGAGATATTTGAGATCTAAGTGACCAACACGTTGAGTCCTATTCATTATTTTATGTGTTCCTCTATTAATGGAGTTTTACATTTTTTTATAATAATTGGCTACAATTGATTAATTTTACAAGTCATCTGTCTCCTAAGTGGTGTTGCTTTGTATAACCGTTTCTTTATCATTCATTGCCAAGTGGTTGTGCTGCTGCTTAATCTAAATTTATGATTATTAAACATGCATTTTCTTCTTTTATAACAGTTGCTACATAACAGCAACATTTTCTAGGTATTTTTATAAAAAAAAATATATATAAATAAAAAGTGTTACGATCTCACTTTAATAACCATCATACCGTACATGTGGTGCTGTGTCATTCATTTAAAACAATTTAAAATGAATTTTTTTTCTTCAACATTGCAATGCATTGTTAGGCCATTGTAGCAGTCCATATATGAGGGAGATGGTGTAAATAATGTTGTGGTGTCATATGAAAGGAAAACATTCTGTTGAATTAAGTTTAATTATTCCATCAGGGCATACCATCATGAAGAGGTAACAAAAAACATTTTCGGGCTTGTAATGAAAAAAATGATTAATAATTTGTGGTACTTACATATATAAATAACAATTTACAGAACTAAGGAAACTGTGTTAAATTTTAGGAATATTGCTCTTTTCATTTTTTTTAAATTAGAATTCGGAATTTCTGCTTAATTGCTTACTAAGATAATTGGTAATGAGTTTCATTAGTATTTATTTATTTAGTATGTAGGAAGAAATATTCCCAATAAAATCCCTGAATCAATATGTTTGAGTATTTGGACTTGCTCTGACATTCTTTTGTTAATTTGATGTTGTAGACTTTCTTACGTGTTGCTTTGACTTCTATTTTAGTCATTCTCATTCTTTGTGTCTCTCCGTTTTATGAATTTAATTTTAAACGTTTTATTTTTTAAGTGTAAACATTAATATTTTACAATGAATAATTTTTACTCATTTATTTGCTACTGCACCACGTTGAGCGCTACTTTCGTGTAAGAGTATAAAATTTTTTAGTATAATTTTTGTCTGAATAAAGTTTTAAAGAAAATCTAAAACACAATCATCCTTATGTAAAGATCTAAGTCATGACTGTCCGTATGTCCATTTCTTGGACAAAAGCTAACTTGTGTAGATATACTCGTATGTACGTTAAAACCACGCCCACTATAAATAATATTTTTTTAGAGTTAAAAATTTATTATCATTATAATGTATTAATAATTAATTTATGGAGAAAGTGAGGATAAATAAAAGCCACGCCCATAATTTAGAAAAATCCCTGTTTTTAAAAAATGCATCTTTTTGGTTAAAATTAAAACACATTTTTTAATAATCGTTAAAAATAATATTATCCTGTAGCTGCCACGCCCATTTTTAGTGTAAGTTAAATTAAATTTTATTTTTATAATATTTCATAATTTTTTTATTTGATTAAAAAAAATTTTCTTAGTTGTCTAAAGCATTCCTGCTTCTTTCGTAGAGCACTTCACAGCCTTTCTGATGTTTGATTTTTCCTTTTTTTAAAAAAAATACAATTTTGCTAGTTATTCACATTTTTCTATTTTCTTATTCATTTTTCGCTACGTTTTTCACGATAATTTTCATCTTTTTTCACTTCAATTTTTTCTCCCTTTCGTTTGGGTTTTTTCGAACTTTTCTATGAAAAATAATTTCAAGTTTGCAATTACAAGGATTGATTACTTTAGAAACTACTTTGGATGGCGAAATATTTTGAAAAAGAAAAAAAATAAAATGGGAAAATTTTTGTTAATGTCCGCTGTGTTGAATTGAGAGGGTAAAGGTGTAACGGTATCGTAGCGAAGAATGAATGTTGAGGGTAAGAAAAGAATCTTATTTTTACTATTCACAAAATTACACTTTAACACTTGAATAAATATTTTTGTATATACAACAATAATGAGAAAATGTTTTTAAAAAAGGAGAGGAAAACTGAAACTCCTTTCAACAAGCACCGTTTACTCTTTCGAGAGGAATGTTGCAAGTGGAAAAAAAATTCATATTAATTATTCAAAAAATGACAAAAGGACATTCGGCTCATTTCACTTTTACTTTTAGTCTTACAATAACAACTACAGTACGGCATATACAACGAAATTTAGAAATCTAGGGGGAGAGCCAGTGACTGTTTCACGAATCAACGGAAACAATGATAATTCCATTTTTCTATCCCACATCCAGTTAAAAAAAATGTGTCACATAAGCGTGTGTCAAAAATTAATATTAATTTGTTGTGTCAATGAGTCTGTCGCTATATATAACATACACATATATACCTTTTTAATGGATGCACCTTCGCTACCCTTTTAGGAATATTGTGCTTTTGAGAGAAGTGACTTTTTCAGTTCTGTTTACGTTTAGCCATATAATAGTTACAATTTACCATAAATTCACTCTCTCTTGTGATGTTATTGGATGGGAGAGCAAACAATAACCGACAATAATGAAAAATGTAGAAAAACACATTAGCAAGAGCTCTTGAAATCCATTTAAGAATTTGATTTGTTTTCACTTTTGGCCATAACGCACGCTCGCTCGTAGGGCAGGGTGCAAATTAACATGAATCTGTAACTTTGTGCTGAAATTATACATCCACTTAAAGGTTAACACGTGCCCATCACCGGGCAAGTATGAGTTGGTGAATGAATTTTCAGAGTTGGTTGACTTGGCACATTTTGTTATTTGGCAAATGTTTTGCCACTTGAATACCTATCTGTCTGTTGCTTTTAAATTTATCATAATTTCTGTTATTTTCCAGCATAGACGCTTAGCGTACACTTCCTTCAATAAGGGTAAATTATTGTCTATATTGTGTATTGTAATAGTGGTTGTTGTTGTTCATAATTTTAAACTTTTTTTGCCTTGTAAACGATTTCATTAATTTTCACTGCTTTTTATATCCTTCTCATAAGAGCTTAACTCCTTTAGCTGTTCCTAATACCATACCATCTCAACCTTGCACATCGCCTCGTAATTATTGTTTTTTAATAGGAAATGGCTACGTACGTACCATCATACATCAGTTGATTGCATGCGTTTGAATTGGATGCGCCTTGTTTACAAGCATCCCCAGAGATTTTCAAATTTGTGGTCGTTTTGTTTTAAAGGGGTGTTGGACAAGAATACATAAGTATAAGAAATCATCACAGTTTCATATAAAATTGTTATATATCTATTACGTTCGCTGAAGTAGTTTGAATAAAACTACATGCTTTTTAGGGAGGAGCAACCTGCTGCATGAATTGCATATTTTTATAAAGGGAATTTACCAAGTTTGTCGATTTAGCCATGTCCCTCAGTGTGTCAGTGCGTTATACTATATTATATTATTTATCCATCTGCCACACCCACATTTTCTATACGAGTATAAATATACCAGATATTTAAGGTTTGGTCTAAGCCAAGCCTTATCACTTGTTAGTAATATTGTATAATTGGCAGATGGATAAATCCTTTCTTTTAACTTTAGTAGCAAACCTATAACACACATTCACAACTTTTACTTAGTGTTTATTGATCAACCTAAAGAAACACATATGGTTTCTTACAATCAATTACAAAAAAACCAATTATATCAAAAATTAAACTACTTTGTGTACTAAAAAGGAGGCGACAATTACTTCCGTTCACACTGTTGGTCATAAATGTGACCAAAATGATGTAATTTTAAATATTAAACAGATGACATATAATGGTTAATAAAAATATAAATAAAACTAAAGGAGAATGTATAAAATCAATGACTATCGCGCCGATTGGCCATTATCGTGGTTGCAGTAATTAACAAGGAAAATGATTCAATTTGGCTTAGATTAAATTTTAAATACCCTTCATATCTATTATGGGCGTGGCAAGTACATGATTACACCCTTTAATAGTGTATGTGTTAACTTGCAAGTCGAGTTTTACGTTGAATATGGTTTTTTGTAAACGTTTAATTAATCGACCACGCCCATTTTTGGTAAATTCAAGGAATGGGTAATTATAAATACGTGCATCAATTTTCAATTTCATATCAGCTCAATTTTTGTGGTGTATAGATAAAAGTGGGCGTGGATTTTGACCGATTTTGCCCATTTTAAATAGAGATCTGTGTGCAGAAACTAAAGTTGTCTAAATAATAAAATTTCAGTTCAATATCTCAAAAATTTACGTTCATGAGAGTGCCTACAATAGACAGACATACGGACATATATGTTTAGATTGACTCATAAATGATAAATAATAGATAAATTTCGATCCTGATCAAATTATATATACTTTGTAGTTTCTTTGACACTCCCTTCTGGGTGTTGCAAATGGAATGACAAATTTAGTTTAGTTTATATTAAGTATACTCTCCATTTTAAGAGAAGGATATAAAAAAATTTGAACATGACTTGAAAAGAATCGTAAAAACCGTTTCATTTTACACACACTCTTAAAAATTCATTGACTTTATACGTAAATATCTGCGTTGTACCACATAGCACTAAAACAACAACTGTCTTGGCATATATATCTGGTGCATTTTTAATTAATTGCTTTTAGTTTTTATGGTTTCTTATATTGATTACAATTTTACCAGCTGGCCGATAATAGCAAAGTTGATGGAAGAGGATGGTTATGCTTCTCTTTACAAAAACCACAAAAATAAATCGATTTAATAATAATAATAATGTTGACGTCAACTATTCTCTCTCACATCAAACACATCAAATGCTGAGGTGATCGTAAAAATAATCAACTAAAAACTATTAAAAATATATTTATGTGCTGGTACATCAAACGTAAGTGTACGTTTACGACTATTGTTGGCTAGATTAAGGAGATGTGTATAGAAATACTTACGTACGTGTGTGATATCATAATAAATCTAAAGAAAATCATTTAAAAAATTTATTAACAAATATTTACATAAATCATGAACTAAATGGAAAATATAATGAGAACAAGTCAGAAAACTACATTGGGCTCTGGCCGCATCTTCTTCGCATCTACGGTGCAGCTTATAATACAAGTTGTAGTCTGGCAAGTAGCTAATTACGGATTCTAATAGTGCGATTGTACGTCAAATGAAATTTTGTGTAACGTACATTAATGGGCGGCTTATTATGATGTTGTTCAAGGATATATGTGGCACCAGCTTAGCTTTGTATGGTTGCAAACGGCACAGCAAACTTTGTATACCCTCACCACTGAGATGGAGGTTGTCAAAAGGAGCAAGGATGTCTTATATTGTACATTAGAAAATCTTTACGATCATATGTTATGTCTGACGATGCTATTGAAATTTTCATTGAGTTATTAAACGTATGTTTAAGTAATTTTTTTAAAGGTTTGTAGACGATAATAATTATTTTATATGTCTTTTCAATGGCACCACTTTAAAATTTAGTGATTTTTGATTTTCTCCTACATGATAAAATTATATACGAACCAGTATTATATACACCATCACACTGGTTAATAAGAAATTGATTATAGATTTGATGGATATTACCTTCCAATATGGTGCACTGGTGCGTTCATTCCAGATTTGGCCCAAGTCAAATATAACTGTTTTGTTTGTTTTTATACCCTACAAATACGATGGCGGGTACACTACGTTTGTAATTCCAGTTGTAATCTACAGAATGAGGCATCAGATATCGTAGAAAGTATATATATTTTTCATCAGCATAAAAAACTGAGTAGATGTAGACTTATGTCCGTATGTCCATCTGTTATAGTACTGTCATGGTTGAAAATTTTGAGATAATCAAGTTGAAATTTTGTAAAGGGTTGTTTGGTTCTTTAGTTCAGATCACTATTTGGAAAAATTCGGTCAGAAGCCACGCCCACAATCGACAAAAATCTACTTATCTTCCATTGAAAATCTTCTATAAAGTTGAAGTTTTGTAAAATTTTTATTTATAATTACTTTATCCATTGATATGTCAAAAATGGGCGTGGTCGTATAATAGGTGCACCCAAAATTTATAAAGGGTGTAAGGCGTATTCATGCTATGGTGATGTGGGGTATTTAACATAAGACTTTTCCTATTCGAAATTTAGTTTTCTTTACTTGTTTTCTATGCAAACGATTGAACAAATATTGTATGTATGTAATGATTGTGACAATTGCTCTCGAAACATTTACATTCATGTCAATTGCCCTTAATTGTTCTCTTAATATTTTTGTTTGGTCGTCGCGAAAAAAAATTACATACACGAAAAGGAAAAGTAGAGTAGTAGTGTAGAGATTTGATGCAAGCAAGAAAGAAAGTGGCATTAAAATGCAAATAATGCGTGCCGACATGTTGTCTGCATAACTGCAATGACAATCTACGACATCTACTGACGCCAAGCATTAGCGTGAAATCAAAACAGGCGAATAAATAAACATGTGAAATTGTTCTGTATGCAGAATGCACAACCGCTAGCGTTTACATATACGCACATATGTACTTGAGACAAGGTAGATTTTCTGATTATACTAAAAATCTATTTCACAAGATAGCTTGCACTTGTAAAATAAGAAAAAAATCACTTTTTGCGGGTATGATTAAGCGTTTGTATGTGTGGCGTCAACCCAATTAACCAGTGATCGTGAAGCAATAGAATATTTTCTAATTCAATGTAAAACAAGTAAAAATACTAAAATTTGGTGGGCCACCACCCACCATCACCGCCTTCATTGTGGCTGTGGCAAGCACTCGATGGCGCCCTCTACGTACGTCTACGGCAGTAGAACTTTGCGCCCAAAAAACTTTTTGCTAAATTGTGTATCCGACCACGCCCATTTTTAGCATATTTAAGCTAAATGTATGTGTACCGAATTTTGACTTCGGAGCTCAATTTTTGTTTCTAGTAAATTTTATCGATTGTAGGCGTGCCTCCTAACCAATTTTGTCCAATTTACAAAGCAAGCTGCTTATCAAAAACAGGAATAAGTCTGTACAATATAGCTCCTTACGAACGCGATAGTGTTTGAAGCAAATGGACCTACGGACACAAAACCTAAATGTCCAGACTGACTCAGATTTTGCTGTTGACCTACTTCGTAGAATGTCTGTTCTCATTCCTAGTGTTGCAAACGGAATCAAAAACTTAGTACACCCCATTATATGTGGAGGCTATACACCCCGAACTACACGTTTCCTGTCCTTGGTAATGCTTTCAAACAATTAGCACTATTTGAAGTGAAGACGGCAATATGTCGTACAATTTCAATCAAACAGACTTTTACCTTATCTACAAAAAAAGAAAGAAAAATAAAAAGAAAAAGAAAAAGGTGTCAACAGTCAGCGTATGCGGCAAAGAGGCGCGTTCGATATGATTTTCATTGAGGTAAAATGCAATGAAGTGAAGTGCCGGATTTTGTGTTGAATAGCGGCTATTTCGAACGGTATGTTGGGGCCACCAAACACAGCAGCCAACGTCGTGGCGGCGCCTCAACCTATGACAGGTCCGAATGTTTTGTAGGCACATACAAATATATTTTTGCGAACATTTTCTCATGACCACTGGCGTCATGTATTTCAATTTCTAAATTCTAGTTCAAAATCTGATTATATTTGATTTCATCCTCCACACAAGACGGGAGTATACTAAGTTTGTCATTTCATATGCAACACCCAAAAGGAGATTCTATAAAGTTTATATATTCATGATCAACGTCAAAAACTGAATTGACCCATTTCAGCATGTCCGTGTGTCTGTCTGTTGTTGGCATTCTCATGAGCGTACATTTCAAGATATTGAAATTTTCTACACACACTTTCAGTTTTTATACACAAATCGCTGTTTTTATTGTTTAAAATGGACAAAATCGGTTAAGAGCCACGCCCACACTTAGAAAAAACTATTCATTTTCTACGAAAATTGAGCTATGAAGTTTAAAATTGGTACACATATATATAATTAACCTATCGCTCTATGTCCCAAAAATAGGCGTGGTCGAATAACAGATATGCCGACAATTTAAAAAAACCATACTCAGCGTAATACTGAATTTGTAGATGGATACGTAATACATGGACTATTAGAGGCATATTCATATACCTGCCACCCCTTCTATTTTTATGTAGATGTGAAGGGTACTTAAGATTTGGCTTAAACCAAATTTAGTTTTCTTACTCGTCTCTTTATTGAATTCTGTCTAATTATCCCAGTGTTTAGTTAAAGTTTGCAATTTTGTAAAAACAAATTTTATAGTAATGAACATAATTCGTATAAAAAGCTGCCATTTCTGTGTTTGTAATGTAAAAATTTATTCTTCTAATTATAAGTTGTTTTAATATAATGTGTAATTATTATTGAAAAGATCATATTCGCTTTTCTCAATTAATTTATTGTAAATTTATAAAAAATACACAAGGTCTTCGTAGTTTGCTATTCCGTATGCAACAACTCGGACATCCTACAAAGTATAAACATTTTTAATCAGCATTAAAACCTGAATCCATCTAGACATGTCCGTCAAAGTGGATGTTGCTGAAACGCTAACAACCGTAAATTTTAAGATATCGAGCTTCACGAAAGTAGTTTTTAGTATGGGTAAAATGGGCCTAGTGTCACGCCCACAATCTGCAATAATCTATCACATATCTGTGAATTTGAAATATATAATTAAAGTTTATTGATACAAAAAATGGGCGCGATCGGTTAATGGGCAAGCCCACAATTTGACTCATGATTCCAGTCGTTTTTTGATATGTAGGATATACTCTATTAAAGAGTATAATCAGTTACAGGCCACGCCCACTCTCTATGTATAGATACTTAAGATATGGCCTAAATCAAATAAAGTTTTTTTTATTCGCTTTCCGACGCCGTTGAGTTAAGACATTGCTGCTGTGTAGCTTGGTGATCTTATACTTGGTATAAAATGTAACAATGTTTAGTTGGCATAGCATTGATTGTTTTTGTCACATAAAATAATTAAGTTTGTTGGCCACTTATACGAATGAATTTATATACTTTTTCTAATACTAAAAATTCATTCATTCAGTTTTATGTTTTTGTGGTGGCTTTTTCTGGCAATATATTGTACGTGTGAATACAAAATTAATTATTTTAAAAATATATATGCATTTATGTCAAATTAAACATAAATTTCGTTTGTAAACAGTATTGACTTTATCCACACATCACTTGGGTGCATTTTGAGATAATCTGGATAATCATTAAAGTCCTAAGGCATACTAATTACTTATTGGGTTACTCTATTCACATCAATCAATTTCTAATCAATTTAAGCTTGTCCTTACATCCGTCTTTTCTCTGTTTAGTTCGAATTAACTTTAAAAACCTGTTTTGAAATTTATTGAAAATGGAGTGAATTGGAATTTTTTTATAACTCCTCCCCTTCATAATCTTTACATGACTCATCATTTCCTTTTTCATTCCACTCAAGTTATTCATACATTGTTAATAAACTTTTTATTATTTCGGACAACTTGAGTCCATGTGGTTGGTATCAACAAGTGAAACTAAATGCTTTTACATATAAAACATTGTCACAATATATTAAGAAGACTTTGTCAAAATAAACGAAATATTACTCATACGATATACACCAACAAACAACAACAATTCAGGAACATTTCAGTTGAAATTCACTTTGCCGTACGTTGCTGCTGCAAGGTAATACTGTGGGTGTACCACAGACCGACATAAAAAAGAAAAATATGTTTGGTTTGATGGAGTATGAAAATCTTCATAGAACTATTTACTGAATATGTCGTCACTCTTAAAGGAATATGAAATTAGATTATCTGGGAAAAAAGAAGGAAAAAATACAAACCTATAAATACAAACAGATGAGCATGTTATGGTAACTAATTGATGGCAATAAAATGATGGAAAATTTGAAGAATTTTGCATTACAAACCACAAGATTATACCTTGTAATAAATTAGTGCGAACACAGAAAATATTTTCATAAAAGTTCAAATGAAGCGTGTGGGAATACAGACGCTTGCATTTTTATGGATAATTGTATGATTCGTATTTTTGGCCAATTTACTTGTTGCATGGCTCGTTTGTTATTGTAACGGCTATTTGTTTTTATGATCGATCGTAAAGTTGTCTTCATCTAGTGGTGATCGTTAAATAATTTGTAGCAAGCAGAAAAATATAATTAATAGAGTATCCCTTCCCGAATTTCTACCCGTCGCCTTTTTCTTTATTTTACAAGAAATAAGAATTAAGAAAAACAAGTAAAGTACTTAATTTGGCTTTAAAGAAATATGGGCGTGGCAGACACTTGATTACGCCCTTTAATACGGTACATAATACGAAAAGCTTTAATGTCGTATTCTGGAAAAAAAAGGTTTATTGAAAATTAAGCGCCAACTAACCCGGTTTCGGCAAACCACTGAGAAGCTCAATGTATACGTGTCCAAATTCGTAGCTCCATTTTTGTGGTTTAAAAGATAGTTTTTTATATGAACGTGTGTAAAGTGGAAATATGTGCATAAAATTTTAGTTCAATTTATCGAATGTAAGAACGCCAACACCAGACAGACGTACGGACATCTGATGCTTAATTCTGTACATTACAAACAGTGTGACCACCTTAGTATACCCCTTCACTAATTTGAGCGGCGTGCGTATTTTTAATTTAAAAGAAATTTATTATATTTTTAATGCGCCTGAATGCTGTAACGAAAAAAATGTTATGAGAGGCGCAATAAATTAAGTAAGCGTTAAAAACGTGCATATTTTAATTTAAAGAGAACAACAACAATTGAATAGAATTTATTTTTGAATAAAAGAAAACTTGAGCATAGAATGAATTAAATGAAAAAATCGCTGTTGTTGTTTTTATGTAATTTTTGATTAATTCCCTTCAGACAAACGATGAAATGTTCATTTCACGTTTAAAAGTAATGTTGTTGTGGAGTTGTATGAATGTAATGTTTGTTTTGGCCGGTGTTGAGAGTAAGTTGTGCGTTGCACACACTTTTCGCTTATTTGCTCACATCATTAAACTCATTAAAGACGACAGCAGTCAGCAGAACCAGCCGTAAACATAAATTTTCGGTCACTTGTTAAAGGTGTAAAGTGCTAGCTCCATTCACTTGTACGGGGCGAAATGATTTTTTCGGTTTTTCCTTTCGTTTTTTGTGTTAATTTTCCGAAAAAAATTTCAATTTAATTTTAGGGCTGGTAAGCGTGACAATTGCAACATTTTAGCAGAGTGTACTTCACTCTTTACTTTTGTTGCTTCTCTTTTACGTTTGAACAATTGTGCAGCTCTTTGCTTTCGGTTATGCGCTGGTGTGTTGCATTTGAAGAATGCAATTTTCGTGCATTACTCAACAAAATCGGGTGTTGAGGGCACTTGAGTCAGTTCTGGAGAGCACACAACTCTTCAATTTGCTGCGAATTGCATACAGTTTTATTTTTTTAACAAGATACAGATTTTTTTTTAGGAAAATTTCATTTTTATACATCGCCAAAGGCTTTCCATACAATTTAAAATTTAATAAAGTTGATAGAGCTGTGTTTGAAGAAAGCGCCACCATTTGATTAGTTTGGTCAATTACTGTGGAAAGGTGAGAAGAATATCTCACGAAACATATGCGTCACGTAAGTGTATACGGTTATGTTTCATTTTACAGTTGGTTGATTTATTTTCTCCTATTTATATTGTAGTACTCCAGGGATCTCGTTAACAAGACTTTTATGTACATGTACTCACAACACTTTTCTTAGATTTTTCTTGTTGTTTTGTTTCATGGTTATTGGAGATATTTTTATATCCTTCACATAATTTAAAGGTTTACTACGTTTGTCATTCCATTTGTAACACTCAGAAGGACGTATCCTACAGCCCTACAAAGTGTATATGTTCTTGATGAGCATAAAAAACTGCGTTAATCATATGTATGTCCTTATATCCCTATGTCCTTAGCCCTTATGTCCTTAAATCCTTATGTCCTTATTTTCTTATGTCCTTATATCCTTCTTTTCTTATGTCCTTATGTCCTTATGTCCTTATATCCTCATGACCCTATGTCCTTATGTTCCTATGTCCATATAACCATATGCCTATCTATTGTTGTCACTGTCATGATCGTATATTTTATGTTATTATATAGATTCTTCTAGTTTCTGTTTCAGACTCACTGTTTAAATTGGTTAAAATCGATTAAACATGCACGTGCCGCACCTACTGTTTGTATGTAAATGTAGAGGGTATTTAAGATGTGGTCTGAGCCAAATTGAGCTTTTTCAGTTGATTTCCTATATTATTGAATGCTCATATAAAAAAGACAACAACTTTGTACTATGCTAGTGAAATCATATTTCGTGCTATTTTTATTTGAGGTTTTTCCATTTTTTCCCTTTATTTATGAGTAGAGTACCTCTGAGAGTTGTTATTCAACACAATCATTCTTTGTTTGAATATTAAAAGATTTCACAAGTCTATCGACATTTATGTAAAACAATGAATTCTCACAAATGGGTATTCCTAGCTGATATATATGAAAAGAACTTCATTTTATTATCTTTCTTACACTATATTTGTAAGAATGTGACGAGGATTTTTCTAAAATATTTAACCTTTTCAGACATGTTGGCAAAGTAGTCAAGACGAAGACGACATTACAAAAAATGACCACGCCTCTTTAGGCATATCAATTATGAGATCAATGAAGCATTAGTTGCTTTCAATATCATCTGAAGTGAAATTTTCCCATAATTTTTAATTCCATTAAGAGGATTTTTGATACGAAACCCCTAAAAAAGATATATAAATAAGTTTCTCGTTCGTATATGTGTAGGAGACATGCATTTTATTTTATATATTGACGTGCATGTGCATCATGTTTACGTTGCAGTTAATGATTTTTAGAGCAATGATGTTTTTTTATACATTTTTATTCATTCATGATCGCAATGATGATGATGATGATGTTTAGTGAAACTGGACGGTGATTGGAAGGCATCTCCAGAGTGAATTGAAACAGACATTGTTGCAGCCCAAACGAAATGCATAAAAATCAAAAATTATTTTATGGCAATTAATTTGTATTCAGTTAAAACATCGTGTGTAAGTGATCGAGTTGAATGCGTTCCCATTGTCAAATGGCCACTAATTGAATAGTAAATAAACAAAAAGTCTTAAAAGAAGAATATAAAACTAGACTATATAAATGTAAATCGCGCGTATATATATACAAATTTATATCTCTTTGTGAGATGTAGCGATAGAGACTTCACCGCATTTTGATCACTTAAAATCACCTCAATGTTGTATAAACATTATTTTATGTTAGTGCGTACTTAGAGATAAAACAACAACAGTGACAACAACAGTAACTACAATAACAACAATAATAATAAAAACAAGTGAAAACACTAAATTTGGCTTTAGCCATTTTTAGATACCCTGCACCTGCATATAAAAACAGTTGGCAGTGGTCGCCAAGTAACTGATTACTTCCCGTAAGAGTAAGTAAGTAATATGTATGAACTTTCACGTCTGGAAAGGTTTTTAGTAAATCCTGAGTGTAAGTGCATTATTGGACCACGATCATTTTTGACACATCCATAGATTGCCTGATTATACAATTTTAACTTCATAGGTAAAAATGTTTGCGACTATGAAAGATTTTTGCTATTGTGGGTGTGGTACTTGTCTGACTCTTTTTTGTCCAATTTAAGTAGGAACTTATGTACAGATACTATCAGTATTTAGACACAATTTCAACTCAATATCTCAAAATTTACGACTGTGGGAGTAAAAACAACCGATACATGTGCAGATGGACTCAGATTTTGATGCTGATCAAGAGTATTTAAAGCCTCCTTCGGCATTTTAAAAATAGAATAATAATCTTAATAAGAAGAAGAACAAAATAAAACAAAAACAACAACAGTAGCAATAACACATATAAAAACAATAACATAAAAAACAAAAAAAATATTAATAAAAATACATAAAATTAAAAAAGAAAATTAAGCAGTTACAACATTAACAACAAGCACAGCGATAATAGTAACAGCAAGAGTAACAGAAACAGCAACAATAATAAAATGCCACCCATTGATATTATAAAAGAAATTGTGTCCGCACACATCTATCACTGACAGTATAAATAATCTCTTTTAACACTTTAAGAAAGTCTATGTGTGTGTGTGTGTGCATACATGTATGTAAATTTGTTTATAAAGGGTTGTTTGTGTTTTTATTACATTATGCATAACACAGCACACACACACACACACACACACACACACACACACACACACAGATATATCTATTGTATGATTTAGACTTATTAGTTTTTATATTGTTATATTTTTATACTATTATATTATTATATATACATATTTTTATTTATTATTTTATTTTATTTTTGTTTATATTTTATATTTATTGTATTTATTATTTTATATCTATTGTATGACTTTATTACCGGTTAAGTATATAGTTTAACACGCGGGATAGGATGGGTATAGGGCGCACACCACCCCGTGGAGCAGGGGATAAACAAGCGCCTGACTCGCCAAATCCATCGGGGGGAACGATTAAACCCAAGGAAAAAGAGCCGTTTAAAAAAAGTGAGCGCACAGCGCGCTCTCCTTTAAAGCTAGGAGTCGACTGTGCACAGCCAAGGCCACAGTCCTCTCCTCCGTGCCTTGGTGGGGCACGTGAAGAACGCAATACAGCTAGCAGTGACCCCTTCGTGCTCTTGGGTCAAAAAATTAAAGACCTGGTGGAAATGATGGGTGGAGGCAGACGATCAATTCACCAACCAATGAGGGACTTAGTGGACTCTCTTGTCCTGTTACACGACAAGGCGGCCATGCAACATAAATCAAGAAGTATGGGGAGTGATACCACTACACAAACCTCACCTCTGTTTAAAAAAGCCCGAGGTGAAAAAAGAAGCAGGGTCGAAAAATCCGTTCCCGAACCCCAGCAAAATAAAAAAAGCAAACAAATTAGTGTTGACACACCCAAACAAGAACATGTGGGTAAAAAGGTGAACCCAGAACCAGACTCATGGGTTAAAGTAGTCGGCAAACAAAATAAAAAGCCGCCAAAATCTATCAAAAAAAGGCCTGACGCAATAGTAATAGAGTCAAAGGGCCAAATAACGTATGCCGAAATCTTACGGAAAGTCAAGTCCGACCCGAAGTTGAAAGATGTAAGCCAAAACGTCACAAAAATTAGGAGGACGCAGAAGGGCGACCTATTGCTCCAACTAAATGATAATGGAGATAAATCGGAAAAAATTAAGGCCATAATTAGTAACTCACTGGGAGAACAGGCAAGCGTCAAAAATCTCACGGAGAAACAAGTCGTAGAGATAAAAGACCTAGACGAAGTCACGACAGCCAATGACATAATCGAGGCTTTAAACCCTCATTGTGAAAACCGGGCGGAGTTTATATGCGAAATATTAAACCTCCGCAAGGCCTATGGTGGCACACAGACTGCTACCCTTAGAGTTCCTTCAGATACGGCTAAAAAGTTGTTGGATCTGGGGAAAATAAGGATTGGGTGGGTAATTAGCCGCATAAGGGCACAAAAAACATTAAGAAAATGCTTTAAGTGTCTCGAGTTTGGACATATTGCCAGATCCTGCAAAAATAACAGTGATCGGTCGAAGTTATGTCGCCGTTGTGGCAATGAAGGACACATTGCGAAAAACTGTGACAAGGACCCCCTTTGCATGTTTTGCAAAAACAACTCTAACGTAGATGCTAAACATGTCGCAGGGAGTGGACGGTGTCCAGTTTTCAAGAAAGCACTAGCAACTTGGAAATGCTAAAGGTAATGCGGATATTACAGACTAATCTAAACCACTGTGAAGCGGCACAGGACCTGCTGGCACAATCAGTAAATGAGTTAGATGCGGATGCAGTCCTTATTAGCGAACTATATAGGAGGCCTATGTCTGCGGGTTGGTTCACTGATGCAAATAATTCGGTAGCTATTTGGATAACCCGAAATTTGCCGGTGCAATGTACGGACGTTATTGCAGATGGTATCATCTGTGTAAAGGTAGCTAATGTTTTTCTCTATAGTTGTTACTTTCCGCCTAGACTTACTATAGACGAATTTACTACTAACTTAGGTCGGTTGGTCCATCATGCAAGGGGAAAAAATCGCATAATCATTGCTGGTGACTTCAATGCATGGGCGCTCGAATGGGGCTCTGATAGAACAAATGATCGGGGAAGAGTCCTCCTTGAATCATTTGCACAATTAGATTTGACCCTGCTTAATGTTGGAAATCAGGCTACCTTCGAACGGAACGGGCGTTGTTCCGTTATTGATATTTCGTTTTCAAGCAGCGAGATAGCTCCGTTAATGCATTGGCAATTATCCAATAAATTTACTTTTAGCGATCATAAAGCTATAATTATTGACGTGCTGGCCCGTCCCTCGGACATTACTCCATCACCTGGTCGCACTGGACCTGCATGGAAGATGAGTACCTTAGACGTTGACTCATTCAAAGTCTGGCTTATGGATGTCGTTGTGAGCGGAAACGCAGAGGAAATGGCAGGGCAACTTATTCGTCACTTAACTATGGCGTGCGATGTGTCTATGTGCAGGAAACGTGACACTAGTAGGCATAGACCAGTATACTGGTGGAACAACGAAATTTCCTGTCTAAGGGCTGAGTGCATTCGGATAAGGCGGTTGTTTACTCGAACTAGAGGGCTCGACATTAATGAACAACATAGGTTAAATCTTAAAAGGAGCAAGATGTTGTTGAAACATGCTATACAAAAAAGTAAGAAGAAGTGTTTTAGCAAGTTGCTTGAGGACCTAAATCAGAATCCGTGGGGTACAGGATACAAATTGGTTCTAAAAAGGCTAAAATGTTTCTCAGAGCCCCCGCCTTCTGATCCGTTAATCCTGAAGGCAATTGTTGAAACTCTCTTTCCTCAGCAAAATGCAAGGCTCGAGGCACAGACATATTCCCCAGCTATGCTGGTCTCCGATGTGATCACCGAAAATGAAATTCTGGCTGCGGTAGAATCCTTTGGTTCAGCAAAAGCCCCTGGACCTGACGGAATCTCCAATAGGATCCTAAAGATAGCCGTCCAAAGTGTACCACACGTTTTCGCACAGGTTTTTAACACCTGCTTTCAAACAGGGGTCTTTCCTTCGATATGGAAAGTGCAAAAACTTGCTCTGCTTCCGAAGAGGGCAAACCCTGGTTCAGATCCAACGGCTTATAGGCCTATTTGTATGATTAATGCAGCTGGGAAGCTTCTAGAGAAAATAATAAAGTCTAGGCTTGAATCTGAGATTGAACTTTTAGGTGGTATCTCAAACAACCAATTTGGCTTCAGAAAACTACGATCCACAGTAGATGCAATCGACTGTGTCATCAGTGTGGCGGCTAATGCTATAGAAGGCCGTAGATGGAAAAATGGCACTAAGAAATACTGCCTCGTAGTCACGCTGGATGTCAAAAATGCATTTAACACGGCGAAATGGCTTGTAATTCAGGACGTCCTCCGTAGGCTCAATGTATCCCCTTACTTGCTTGCCTTAGTGGATAGTTACCTGAGTCATAGGCTTTTAATCTATGATACATCTGAGGGAAGCGCGTTGTACCAAATAACTGGTGGCGTGCCGCAAGGATCCGTTCTGGGACCTCTTCTTTGGAACGTCATGTATGACGGTATAATGCAACTCGGTTTTCCTGGTAATGTAAAAATCATTGGCTTTGCGGATGATGTTGCCCTCGTAGTAGTAGGTAAGCACATCAGCGAGATTGAAAGCGTTGCTAACGAGTCCGTTAGGATAGTCCAGCAATGGCTCGAGTCGGTTGGTCTAAATCTAGCCAATCATAAGACTGAGGCAGTGCTAATCTCCAGCCGAAAAAAAGTAGAAACTGCTACTATATGGGTAGGAAACCAGAGAATCGAGTCCGTTAGGCATGTACGCTACCTCGGGGTGATGATTGATGACAGATTGTCATTTAAATATCACCTCAAGTATGTGCAAGAAAAGGCAGGTAAAGTTTTCACGTCGTTGGCAAGAATTATGCCCAATACGAAGGGCCCTAGACAGCTTAAAAGGAGGGTCCTGACCGAGGTGGTAAAGGGCATTGTGCTATATGCATCAAGCGTATGGGCTGATGCAATGAAATTTAAAGCATACAGAAGGATGATTGAACCAGTCTATAGACTGGCGTGCCTGAGAGTGTGCTGCGCCTTCCGCACGGTGTCTGACGACGCGGCATGCGTTATTGCAGGTATGATTCCGATAACTCTGCTCATTAAAGAGAATAAGCAAATACGGCACTTCTCCCGCGCGGGTCGTAGATCAGCTATGGGCTCGGCTAGACAGGTTACCATCATGGAATGGCAAATCAAATGGACAGCGTCTGCTAAAGGGCGTTGGACACATAGGTTAATACCGCAGCTTGAGCCTTGGCTGAATAGGAGCCACGGCGAGGTAGATTTCTACCTAACGCAACTATTGAGTGGGCATGGGTGTTTTAAGGCATATCTGCATCGCTTCAGACATGCGGATGACCCTTTTTGTTCTTATTGTGGAAATGATGGCATAGAAGACGCCGAGCATGTGTTTTTTATATGCCCAAGATTTGCCATAGGACGATCCGAGGTTGAGAGGATGGTAGGCGGAAATTTCTTGCCTTCTAACATTATTAGTATAATGTTACAATCTCCTCAAAACTGGGACATTATTAGCAATTTTGCTGGCGGAGTCATCAATTCCCTTAGGACAACAGAAAGAGAGGGAGGCGTACCTGGGCCCTTATAAGGGCGCTAGGCCGTGTCTTATTTGATCTAAATCTGAGTACCAGGGCTGGTTCCCTTTCCCTTCTTGCGAAGTAATACTGTATGGTGGTTCCGCAAGGAGGGTAGTAGTGTGCGAAGTGGGTTTTTAGTGGGTATGTCGGAAAGCCGATGAGTCCCACATAACCACGTGGTTGCGACCATCTAACCATGTGGTACCCATAAAGGGTTTTCCCCTTCGTTTATACAAAAAAAAAAAAAAAAAAAACACACACACACACACACACACACACAACACAACACATATGTTAAGCGATGCCATCAAACAAGGTGCAACATGAAAAGTTTATTTGAATATCATGTAAACGATGTTGTAAATATTTTGAAAATTGAATTTTCAACGTTTGTTGAATGAGAAGAACTAACACAATAACAACAAAAACATTAATTCTCTATAAATTTTGTTCTTGAGTACACACCCACCCACACACACACACACAAACACACACAGCGAATTACTAACATACATTAAAAAAAATTGAAAAATTGTAAGCAATAACAACAACAACAACAGGAAAGTTTATTATTGTAAACAATTTTCAATTTTGAAGTGTTGTTGGTGTATATCGGATGTTTATGTGAGTGGTCGTGTTGACCTGAAAATAAACACAAAAAAGCCTTCATTTAAAAAGACTTTGTCCTTGGACATGTGCACAGTGGGGGCGCAGTTGGTGTGGTATAATAATATTTATAATGTACAGATTGGAGAGAAATCATGCCGACTTTTTAATTGATTTCGTGCATATGAGGTGGACATCCAAGTCTCCGCATGTATTATTGATAGGTTTTTGTAACAAAACTTGTACTAAAAATTTTCAAAACGAAAGCTTTATATCTAAATGTTTCACAAATCATTGCAGCTTTTCAATTTCATTTCTAAAAATGTATTCATTGCTTGACCTGAATAATGAGTTTCATTAAATTGGTTAATGTGTGCAAATGTGTTTGAATACGTGACCAATTGATTGGAAGCCACTTAACATTCCAAGACCAAATAATTCACAAGAATTTTGCCAATTTTAACGCCAAGCGGAGCATTTTTCATTCGAATGACGAATATCGTAAAACATTAAAGAAATAAATGTTTTAAGAGTTTTGCGACAACAAGGATATTATTGAAAATATTTTATAAATCTTCTTTTCAAGCCAATAAGCCCGAGTCCACTTGGAGCTAGAGTGTGTAAAGAAAGTTTATTTCCTACAAATGGAATCGCCTTTTAAAACCTTAGCAATACTTGGGTAGAGTGCTTGAACATTTCATCAAATTTACGTTAAACACTGTTGTATACCTCAACCTTCCCAGTCCTTGTTTAGAGAATTTTGAAAAACCTTTACATCACTTATGGACATTCTCAACAGTACACACGTTTATTTACGTTAATTCAAATATTTAGTTACGTGTCATATGTGACACACATGACAACATCCAAAACCCAAAGCGTCATTGTCCTTAACATCATTATATGTACATAACGCCTTAACGTTGTGCAGTGAATTTCTTATTTCTTCAATTGGCCAAAATGGTCGTTCGGAGTGTAGTTAGACGTGTTCCTTTTTATTTGCTTTCCTTGGGTCGACTGCACAGTGTTTAGAGATTCACAACAGATGTCACAATACTTTATGTTAATGAAGGGAAATTAAGGTAATTCTATAGAAAAAAAGTGGCAAAAGAAAAGCCATGAGGAATGTAGGGAGAATGGGAAAAGGAAAAAAAGAAATTGGAAGCCAGCTTACAGAGCTTGTCATCTTTACATTGTTTCGAAATAAGACGTAAGGGAAAAATTAAACAATTGCAAGTTTGTAAAAATGTTATACTAAGCGGTTTTGCAATACTAGGGCAGTTCTCGTATTAGTTGGAATAGAACAAAAATTGTAAGGGACTAAAAAAATAATCAAAAACCTCACTACTTAGCTCACAAGGTTAAAAATGAAGGCCTGCACTCGCTTAGACTAGAATATAGTTCCGTTTTAGTAGTCTGTAGTCAAGTTATAACCTTTCAAGTTACAACCTTTCAAATTTTTTAGGATTGTCATCTATGTAGGTGTTAACACTTCAAATCTTGAGACTACCCTCGTATATAAAACCCAAAGAATACTTTTTTCTCGGTTTTAATGAAGCGTCATTGTATGACATTTGATAGAATTTTTTTTTTAATTTTCTAAATGTTTATTAAATTTCTTTATGCATATTTTGTTAATTTTTTTTTTCATATGGACAACATATACATATACAGGGGATGAACAAAATAATGTGAACATCTGACATAAAGTTTTCGCCATTGCAGTCCTTCCATGAATGGAGATGCCTCTGAACTCTTTTATCGAAACAATTTTACTTAAGTGATTATTGAGTTCTGCTGTCGCTCGTAAAATATTAAACAATTCTGCTGCTTTCATCACAGACACTCCCCCTAACCGAGCACCAATGATTGGCCTTCTTTCAAAGTCTGAGAGTTGAAGCAGTGTTGCCAACATACAACAAGATGTACTATATTCCATGGTGTTCATATTATTTTGTTAAACCCCTGTATATGATGAATACCTACTTGTTCACACAAATACTAAAAAAGAATGTTAAATTTTAAATGATATTAAATTTGAAGTTGTTTCTTTTTGACCATATGTTGTCATCAAATATACACGCCTTTGCGAAAACCTTCCTATTTTCCATTTCATAGTTGAAGTTGTTATTGTTGTCATTACTATAATAAAGCAGAATAATAATAGACTATAAAGACCCTTCATCTGCACACAAATCCCATATTGTTCGAAAATTTAACACCTTAGAGGGTGATAGCGTTGAGCAAAAAGGTATGCTGAGTGGTAAGTAATATTTTGCAAAAGGTATAATTGTCCATACAATAAATGCTTGTATACAAAAATATGTCTGGTTCGTCACATTTCATAAATACGTTGAATGAATTGAAGGCGTCTTAACCAAATCATATCCATAAATGTTTATGCACACTGATGAATAAAAATAATTATTTTTTTTAAGAAAAAATATTCATCGAAACGAAACGAAATTTAAAATCAATTATATAATCAATACTTTAGAGGGAGCTGTAGAGTAAGATTGTTAAATATTTTACTTTTAATGGAACATAGAGTTCAACAGTTTTCAACAGTACTGTACTTCTATAGGTATTGACATGTGTTGTTGGGTCTATTATATAAACACCTTATCGTTTATGAAATTCATAATTTAATTCCAAGATACATTTATATACATATAGATAAAGGTTTTATTACAACAACAAAGATGCTGCAGCTTATACGCCATGAAGAAAAGAGCAATCTTTACAATAAACTTCATAAAATGACCCCAAACCTGCACTAGTATCCTCTTCAACCACATATAGTGGTGATACGTTTCATATATTATTATTTGTTGTTGTTGGAGCTATTTTTTGGTTAGTAAAATTTTCTATCTTTCCATGTCAAGCGGTATGACACAAGTGTTGTGTATGGTTAGAATGTGCGTTTTATGATGGGATCGTAAAAATATGAAAATCTATTTAATTGTGAACCGTTCCTTAATACATATTATTCTTTTTCAGATTTTTGTTTATTTAGGTCCAAAAAGATGAAATGTGTAAAGGGCAGTATAACTATTTTCCATATATTTTTTTTTCTGGACGCCTTGTTATGGCCACCACTGCAAGTTTATATTATTTTCATAAAATGTTTTAATAGCCCCGGAGGAGGAATGGCACACTTTAAAAAGATGTATATATTCCAAATGAGTATCACAGGCTGAGTGGGTAGAGAAATAGCAGTAATTTGAAATCCATAATATTTCAATTGATTTGTTATACAAAACTTTGTGAAACTATGAAAAATTTTCAAAGTTTATGAAAAATTATTTTATATTTGTTATTAAAGTGGTTTTTCGTTATAGATATAAACAAGCTGGCGAATCGTAGATACAAATGATAACGTGAGACATTGGAACGGAAATTTTAGTATTAGATAAACGGATATATTGTAATATTGCAACCGTCTCTCCGACATGCCCGCCATACACGCTTCCTTGCAAAGAATCAATTGATAAAAATCTTGCAAACAATGGATGGAAATTTTATTTATGACTAATAACGCACCATTATGCTTTAGTTACATCGTTTTTTTCTGTTCTGATATTCTCTCTCCTGCAGCAATTAAGTAAAGATAAAGGAAATATAGAAATCAATACGAAAGAATACACATATGACAGTTTGGGTGTGTATTGAGATCATAGAAAAACGAAAATTGTAGGCCACGTGCTAGGTTATGCCATGAATAGCAAATCAATCGAAAAGTGCAACGTGAGTATAGAATAACAGCACCATCGTCATACTCTATTTACAACGCTCTGTTTTGATTTGTTGATACCTTGCGTACTCACCGTATGTGACAAATGTTAGCCATGTATGAGAGGGTTCATCTGTGTTGCGATTTCATTGGGGGATGACCATTAAATATTATTTATGTGAAATTCTATCTACTTTGCTGCGCCTCGGACTGGTGTTGTGTGTTGTCAATAATTATTGTCATGTTTTGCTAAAACATTGAAAAGCATTACAAATGTACTGATTGCCAGGCAACCTTTTCTCTCTGTTTTCCTGCTTCTGCTGCCTTAACTTTACACTTTATATCCAATTATTTCATTGATTCATCTATCTTCCCATTAATGGATTTATTGATGTGCGACAATAATTTTTATGAGCACGTGTAAGTGTTAGGCTTTATATATTTAAGTCCTTAGAGATTTGACAATAATTTGTTAAATTTTCTTCTTCTTCTAATGAATGTGAGAAATCGCAGTGTTTTCATGTCATATTTATCCGGCTGGCTAAGGTCTGATTTGTATTTGAAAATTTATTATTTTTTAATTTTCTCTATTGTTTTCATTTAATAAAATTATAACGGGATATTTTCTTGTTTTCCAAATCACAGAAAGAAACCCTTTTCTAAACATTGTCTTTTAAATTGATTTTCTAACAAACTCACTTACTATCACAAAATCACGATGATGAGGATGATGACGATGATGGAGAGTGAATGGCGACCGAATAGTTTACAAGATAAATTCAACATAGGATGATACATTAACATTTGTGGAAAAGCACAAACAGGCTTAAAACTGTTGAGTTTGTTACTATTCAACAATGAGCCAGAGACTCCCTACGGCCTAGATGAGAACACTTCCAGACATGTCACACAATTATATGAACCTAAATTTGACTTGGGCTAAGTCTTGAATACTCTCCACATCTCTAATAGTGTATAGTTTCTTTGTAAATTGTGGGCGCGTATTTTATCCAACCACGCTCATATCTAGCACTTCGATGGATAACTATAGATATACGTACTAAATTTTAACCTTATAGCTCAATTTTTTGACACATAAATATATTTTTGTCGATTGAGAGCGCGACGTGTGGTCATGACCGATTTGGTCCATTTTTAATAGCGATCTGCGTGCAAAAACTGGAAGCGTCAGCTCAATATCTTAAAATTTACACATGTCTAGTTCGACTCAGTTTTTGATGCAGATCAAAAACATATATACTTTGTAGGATCTCTGACGCCTCCTTCTAGGTATTGCAAACGGAATAATAAACTTAATATACCTTCCATTTTATGTGGATGGTGTAAAAATATCAAATGACTTTTGTATCTAGTAAGTTACTGCTAGAATCACTGAATAGTTTGATTTCAAAATCTTCTTCGAAAAAGTCCAATTATTTGACTGAAACACATTTGTAAAATGAATGGCACATCTGCGAACTAGATGTGCTTGTTTCCATTTTTCGAAACAACTTTTCACTACTATTTAATTAGGGCCGAAAGACTCCCGATGAATTTTTCTTTCATTTAAATTTTAACTTTAGTCGAATTCGAATCGAATCTTTTCTTGAATAGAAATGAAATCCCAGAAACTCTCCGTAATTGAATACCTTATTGCACAATCCACTGAACAATTGACTTGATGGTTTTCTTAATTCCAATTGAGTTTCCTGTGTAGCCAGTTAGAGTTATGTACGTTTTTTTTCTCCTCTTATATAAACATCCTTCAACTTCTGCCCGTTTCTTTTTTCTAGCTGGCGGTTGTTATGAATTCAAATGAAAAGTATACAAAATCTAATAAGACATTGCTATCGTTAAGAAGAAAAAAAGATATTAAGAAAATAAATCAAGAAAAAGAAGAGTTGAAAGAGTACACGGATAATTCAAATTATTACTAATTGTTAAGCTTTTAAAAACGTTACTTTATGTTTAATTGAAGAATTTTTTTTTATATAAAAAAGAAAAGGACTGGAACAAAAAATCCTTTTTAAGGATATATGTATAGCACAAGGAAGTAGTTATAAGTTATTTATGCTAAAAATTTCTTAAATATTTGTTTTTATTGTTTTATGGCCTCTTAGTTAGCAATTAATTTGATTTATTTTAAGGAATTCTGCTTAAAGATAAAATCTTCTCTTTTTTTGCAGCTTTTGAAGTGTTTGTAAGCTTGTTGTTTTATTATCCGTTCGTTATTATTATTATGTTTATTTAATATTTTTATTCTTCTATCGCATTCATGATTGAGTGTGTACAATTTGGCAAAGTATAACTTGTCCTTCCGATTATTTATGAAATGTTTGTTATTAAGAATTTTCCACACCAACGCGATACAATGACAATTTAAATGACTCCTCTATGACATATGAGGCTACAATAAATATAAATAATAATTTCATATTTCTTATGATTTGTTGTTATAAAGGATTGCGGTACTTCCATGGTACTTCTTAAGAGTACTTAAAAAAAGTTGAGAAAATCGTTTAGACTTGTGCCAAGATTTGGTAAAGATTTATAGAGTAATTTTGGAGTCATTTAGAAGAAAACGTTATATCAGTGTGAAGTATGTAGAAGGCATTCGAGGAGATCAGGAGAAAGCTTAATAAGGTGCTTCTAATACGCGAAATAAAGGGCTTTAGTTTCAGGCATGAAAGTGAATAAAAATTAATGCTATCTAGGAGAAGTAATTATTTTTTAGGGATAAGGGTCTGGAAAAGGTAGCTTTAGGAAATCGAGGAGGAGTTCTATTATTGATTTTTTCTCCAGGGTCCCCAAGATTCTAAAAAATCTATCCTTTCCTTTAGCAAATGAGCTTCAAAAACTTTTTCAGTAAGTATACAATTACTTACCCACCAAGCACCGCTGGTGCTTGGTGGGTAAAGGCTAATATATAGCTTTTGTAGATTGGGGGCGTGGCACTCTACGGATTTTTCCTAAAACCAATTATAATACATAGTCTGTTGAATTATTGTGGGTTTAGGTGTACTCGAGCGTGACAGATTATAATTTTTGCTTTAGAACGCTCTTAGAAGCCCTACAACTATTTACTTGCACTAATTCGCAGACTAGCTCAGCAGGTGATAATAGCAGATATGGTAGACAACGACTCAGGTTATATACGCAATGATGCTGTCACCTGATTGCCCACACAACACACCAACAACAATAACTAATTGATTAATGATTCTTAGCAAAAAATATTTGGGTGGTTTCTATGTAAAATAAGTGGAGCGGAAAGTTATGTCACAGCAAATGATTAATGGAACCGATGGATTGTAGGTAAAAATACACAAATTCTGTGTCATTTGAAACATTTTTTTCAGAAAATATTTTCCTAACGTAGAAATGGAAACAATTTTAAAAATTCACAAATGTTTGCTTTAAATAGAAAATAAGAGACAGAGAGAGGGAGATAAAGTGCAAACCAAAAAAAAAGAAAAAAAAATTTATGATGGTTTTTAACATACTCGTAATAGTTGTCGTGTTGTATGCAACAACAAGTAAAACTCTTTACTTTGTATAGTTTAGTGGTGATAGTAAAATTTGTAAGAATATTTATCCTCGTATATAATTTTTCCCTGACATTGATCTTACACAAGTACATGTGTGTACTGTACGCGTTATTGTAGCTTGCTTTTACAAGCAATATAAACAGCTACTTATTGGGTTTTGTTTGTTATAGTTGTTGCTATTTTTAGTGCATTTATGGCAGAAAGCTTTTAACTGGATGCCATCCAACAATAAACTTAGGTTTCCGGTCAAATGAATTTGGCAAAGGTAACCGAAAGACAAAAAGGCACTTTTCTCTACCACTCACAAACATAACGCAACGACTCTTAGAACAGTTAACGATGCATGTGTGAGCAAACATACATGTGAGGAGATTCCCTTATGTTACTGGTTAAGTAACGTAAAAAAAAGGTAAAAATTCTTTTTATATAAAAATCATGCAATGCCAAACTGTGTGCCAAACAAAAAATCGAAGAAAGAAAGAATAAAAAAAGAAAAGATTTGAAAAGGAAAACTTCTTAGTAAACTAAACTTTAATGGTTAAATTGACTCAAGATGAAAATTTGTGGTTTCATGAAGCTATGCAACCTTTGCAGCGCTGAAGTTAAGTTTTGGGAATGAGGTCTCTAAAGCCTGCTTCTGCTAGTCTCAAATGAAGTTCTATTTATTAGAAGTACTTGTTGTTGGTGTTGTTGTTTTGGTTTATGTTCATCAAAAATCTATATTTTACCTAAACCCTAAATATTGCTGCCCTGTTACCTGTTCTTCGTTTACAAAATCTTATGATCACCTATAAAATCTTCATTTGAATTAACATTTAAATGAAATGATTTCAATGGATTTTTGACAAGCTATAAAAAACTTGCCGCCTAATAGCCCTGCTATCAGCAGATACCTGCAGTTATTAGTTTTATTTTTTATAAAATTTGAGCATATCTTGTAACACAATTATTTAACACTTCATTGATGCTTTGAACATTTTCTTTTGATATTTTGATGTAATAGAGGCTTAGAAATATTACGTTGAGGTTAAGCTTATAATAACCGTGGACATTAAAACAGGTGCATTATTAGCTTACCCCCTTATTCGCAATAATAATTACTATAAAACAGCGAAAGACTAAAGAAATCCTTTGTTTTAGACACTAAACTTACAAAACATGAAATCATCATCAATCTTGTCTATAAACAATTGCAGTAAAGTGCGTTTTCACAATGCTTAGTTACTTTAACCAATGGTTTAGGAGCTTTCTCAATTGCTATGTTATTGCTAAGAAACGTTTGAAGTAAAGGGCGGGTAAAATGGTGTATTTTAGATAGACTAGATACAGGAAGTAAATGTTTTGTTAAGAAGATTAAAAACGTTGTGCTTGTTTGTTAGGTTTTCCCATTTTAATGAGAGTTAACCTTAGGTTATTTCTTATATATCATTAGTTATAATATAAGCTGTAGTCAAATATTGTGGAAACAACAATAAATACGCTAAGAGTGATAATGATGACATGGGTGACAAAAATGTAGCATTACTTTAAAAGACTTGGGAAAACTAATTATGCCTACGGCAATAAAGAGAGTGTGTTGGGCTTTACTTGGCATACAGCGTTTTATTGTACTGAATAGAATAAAGAAAGGTTCATTCAAGTAAACCTTATAATGATTGATTACCAATTAGTGACGAAACTGAATTCAACAGCCAAGGATTTCAAATTTCCATTCCAAGTAACTGAATACAAGTGTAGGTTGCAATTAATCGTTTAAATAGATTTCAACATTATCAATATTTATTCTTCACAATCACTTTTTAAATCCTAATATTTTTGCTGTAGGAATAAATTTGAAAATTTTATTTTCTTTTATCTCTTAAAAGCGGATATGTGAATTAGTGTAAATATAAAAATTTTTTTCATCAATTTATGGATTATGAAAATTTATAGCTGCATTCATACAAAAGAGAGCAAATAATTTTCACTCGTAATTATTACAATTATTACACACATTTTAGCCATTTACAATGTATGGCGTATAAAAACCATTTAAGCGGGAATTCCAGCATAAATATGTAGATAAGCATATGGCATGTAAATATTTATGTAATTAGTACATGGCTTGGTTTATAAATGTTCATTATATGTATGTATGTTTAAATATATAATAAACAGTGTGTGGGCAAAAAACTAAACTAAAATGATTGGTAAAATATGAATAGCAATAGACAATAGGAAAATTTATGACCATTAGAGTGTCGTAAATAGGTTCCGTTAATACCGGAATCATCTTATGCTGATCAACACGTATACACTTTTTAAGAAATATTGCATATGTTATAAAAATTGTAACTTCTGGATTTAATATTGACATTTCCTGAATCGACTTGACCATGTCTGGTGTGGGTCCCCATGCATATTTGTGGGCAAGGTACAGATGGTTTTTTTGAGATATTTCGATAACTTTTGACACAATCATTTGGCCCAAAGAGAAATCTATGGGAAATGGATCGATTTGCACCATTTTTCAAACCTCTCCGTTTATATAGCGAAAGTTCGCAACTCTTAATAATTTTCGAATAAGTTTGCTGAAGAATGGTTAAATGGGTTAATTATTGCTCATGGTAACTATTTTTAGAAGCTCTTTGGATATAACGCTGTATGACGAAGTAACTTATATGACAATAGGTAGAGAGTATTAAATGGCCGAGTATAACATACTACTTAACCTTCACTTGTTTCAACCTTGCTTGGTCTTAGATCTGCGTAGTTTATGTCAATACCTCCAAAAAAATGTTCATATAATGTAGTAACCTGATCATTTTCAATGGAAAACGTTACATGAATGATTTGTTATCCAAAAATGATGAATCAGGAGCAAATACATGAAGATGTTCTTGTAAATATATGATTAATTTTGTCGTACCTCTAATAGATTTTGCGCTACGCCACTTCAAAAGTGCACAGGAGCGTTTTTGAAAGACTTGAAAGTTTGTGCACAGTCTTACCGTAACGCACATATATGTAATGTATATAATAAGTGAAAAGGAATAAATAATAATGTAGTTATAAATGTAAATGTATGTAAACTTATAACAAGTAAAATATTAATAAAAACATGGATTAAAAGGAAAACTTTTTAATGCCCTTCTTATTAGGAGTGTGTGTAAGTGAATGGCTGACCCAACACAATATAATTCGAATAATCATAAAAAACAAAAACCAATATTACATATGAACATTGTTAATGTGAAAAGTGTTGAGTAGATGTGTATTGCAAAGTACTCGTACCCACAATTAATGATATCATGCCACATAAAGATATTTTTATTTAACGTGCAAACATTCACAGAAAAAATTGTTTTAATATTCACGAATGTGCCTCCAACTTAATATTCAGAATATATTCATATTTATATTTTTTTTTTCAATTTTTATGTTATTTTTTTGTGCGGGTGTAAACAGATGAAAGTGAATCCAAACAATAATCATTTGCTTGCTCGCCCATATAATACTTATTACTTGCATATGAATATGAAAACAAAAAAGAATTTGTACACTTGACAGCATGAGTTAATAAATAAATGCCGGATGGTGTGAATAAGTATAATAAGAAACGAAAAATGTAAGAGTTTTACCGTATGGCCGAAACTGTATAGTATGGTACTCTCTAGTGGTTGTATGCCTCAGACTAGACGAACAGAAAGTCTGAGAGGCAGACATACATATATATACACAGACAACAACAGACAATCTGACATTTGCTAAAACATTTACATAAACAAATATTAGCATTTATTGTACGTATGAAATGAAGTATGTGTTAATTGTCAGGAAAAATATTCTCCAATAAATTTTTTATTTTCTTCATTGTTTACTGTTTGTTTAATTTTCGTTTTTGGGGGTTTTGCCACCATTTTATTAATTACACTTGTATGTGTACAATATGAACAGCAAAATATAAATAATATGCTATTATACAATCGCTTCTCTAAGCATATGTTTATGCCAATTAAATTTTAAGGTCATTCGTATACGAAAAGGATTCTTATTAAAAAGAAAAAAGTCTTTCAAGGTCTTTCGCTTTGCCTATAATGCGCATACATAATAAGCCATGTGTATCAAAATGATTTAAAATGATTAAATGAACAATTAATCGTTCATTATAATACTTAAAGTTATAAAAATGAGTGGAGATTACCAAAAAAGTGGGTATAAAAAAAATTACGAAAAAACAAAAATTAATCTTCTCCTAATAAAATGATAAAAAACTGGGGAGAAAACTAAATTAGGCTTAGGTCAAATCTTAAATACCCTCCATATGTTTAAACGGTATAAACGGTGGGCGTGGTAAGTTCTGTCCTCTACAGTGTATATATTACGTGTAAGCTTAGAAGTCCAGTTTTACGTAGAGTACGGTTTTTTGTGAATTGTGGGCGCATCAGTTATCAAACCACGCTCGTTTTCGGCACATTTCAAGTTCATAGGTCAATTTTTGAGTAAATTTTTGTGGCAGCTTATATAAATTTTTGTAGATTGTGGGCGTAGCGTGTGGTCACGACTGAACTAAAAATGTCTTTACAAAATTTCAGCTTAATATCTCAAAATTTACGGCCGTTACAATGCCAATAACAGACGGACACACGGACGTACATCTATAGATCGATAAAGTTTTTGATGCTGATCAAAAATATATAATTTTTGTAGGGTCTCTGATGCTTTCTTCTGCGTGTTGCAAACGAAATGTGATTTTTATAAAATTTTAAATATTCTCTACATATATGATGTGTAAAAAATAAGGGCGTGGCAAATACTTCCTTTAACATTAATGGATATGACATTCCACGTCAGAAACATGTTTTTAATAAATTGTGGGCGTGTCTAGTAAAAGATTTCACCCATTTTGGACGCAATAATAAAAGGGATCAATATGAAAATTATATATTTTTAACTTTGTATATGGCACCTAACCTATATAAATAGAAATAGAAACCTTTGTAGGAAAACTCTACATATTTATTACATGACAATTAGGAAAAACTCTCGTTAGATGCAATTTGCAGTAGACAGATGTACAGACAAAATACTGTTTTCCAGTGTGTGGCTGTTTAAACGTCACCTAAATTATTATAAGTCCGATTTTTACTGATTGAAAATACTTATAAGTAAAGTGAGACGTAAAATATATTTCATTCAAGAGTTGCTGGCATACTGTGTTATAGTAAAATGTCTGTTTTTAGAAAATTATTTAAAAATCATTTCCTTTCAAACAATTCTTCATATAAATACATGTACAATTAAATACCATGATCTGTGTATCACACAGTACCAGCCTTTTCTAAATTCAATTCATAAACATACGCCTCAAAAATGTAACTGACTGAGTGAGGAGGTCATGAAGTGGTCATAAATAGTCTTACACGTATGTTGTTGAACAAAAATTCAACCTTTCGCAGAGCTACAGAGAGTTGTAAAAATATATATTAAATAATAAAGTAAAATAAAAAAAGGCACAGATTTTCACCACAACACGTTTACTGGAAAAAGTTGTCTGCCTCTTGTTCCATATTCCATGCTCAACGAGCTCAAATATAAGCCATAAATTTGTACAGAGACTACAGCAGAGGATTCGTTCAGTTTTTTCCTCTTTTTTTCTTTTTTTTTTGTAAGTTTTGTGTTTTCATAAAGTGTTAAACACGGATTTATTATGTATGCATATGGGTGTGTGTGTATGAAAAGACTCTCCATACCCTGGAAGCTTTGGACATACATATATATGTAGAGTGATCCTAAAATATAGCATTACGTTTCCTAAGGCGTTAACCACACTCTTTAGTATGTGATTGTGAATGGGTATGTAGAGTGAAGAGACTACTAGCGTCAAGCTGTCGCTTCGCGTTGGTTGGTAAGCACCCCGACATTTAATCTGGTTTCACAAATGTCTCTATACCGCTTAGGCTGCTGCTTTTTATTATTGTTGTTGTTGTTGCTGTTGTTGTTTGCTTGCCATTCCCTAGGACACGAATTGCATTTAAATCTTAGCGATTTTAAAATTCTTTTGTTCTTATATTAGTTGCACGTTTGTGATACGTTTCTTTTGGCTGCTTTGCCTTCTTTTTTTCAGCGCTTCACAATTTACACTCTCCAACCGTGATATCCTTTCTATATATAACAGCATTGGGTACTTGTATTGTGTGTGTTTATGTTTACAGTGCATTGCTGGTATTTCTCGCTAAAATAACTTATTTTTCATTCATAGTCAAGCGGATATCCTTCACAGTGGTGAAAGAAAGAAGAGGACCTTTCCCTCATTTTATTGTATATGTGTAACATGGCTCCTCAAAAATCTACTAAAAGTATTATTACGGCCATGTGTTCGCGTTTGTATGTTTGTTGAGTGAAAAGTTTTTTATTGTTTTTATTTTACGTTTTTGAATGATTTTACTGCCACAACTTTATTTTATCCACTTTAAATTTGTTAGCAAAGTTTCTGTAGACGTGTATTGGTAGGATTTTTACCAATTTCTTCCGGTCCTACATGCAGGGATTTACTCGATGAATGTTTTAACAATTTATACCAAAGACTTTGTTTTACATTTCGTTGTTACAGTTCGTGGCATGATTTGTATGAAAAGTCGTAGTTTTGGTAAAGATTTTATTTCTGTACCTTACCCAAGCCTATGATTTTTATAAATATTTATTTTATGAGAGTTTATCCTGTACTTGTTAACGTGTTTAAGGATAATTTGCATGCAACATTGCTTAACTTGATTGAGTTGTTCAACTGACTTACACTGGCTTACGTCGCTGTTGGCTAATATGTAACCATGCACTCATACATCAAATGGAGATTAAAACAAATAAGAAGAAAATTTGGCTTAAGCCAAATCTTAAATACCCTTCACATCTACATGCAAACTTGGGGCATGGCAGGTAACTGATTATTCTAATAGTGTATGTGTTGCGCATGAGATGAAAGACAAGTTTTACGTGGAGTATGGTTTTTGTAAATTGTGGGCGTGTCTATATTCCGATCACGTCCATTTTTGGCGTATCAATAAATAGGATAACTATAAATATTACCATATTATATCTCAATTTTTGTCGCAGACATATAAACTTTTGTCAATTGTGCGCACGGACATATGGACACAGATCGACTTAGTTCGACTTAGTTCTACTTCTAAGTACTATATTAAATTATAAGTAAGACATTAATTTACATAAATTTACTTTTATAATTTCAAGCTTAATGCTTTAAATTACAAAATCATACGTTAAGAGGTAAGCAGTACTCTATTTATACAAGTTTGAATGTAACAGGAATCTCTCCTAAGGGTTGTTTACAGGTTTTTTTCTTCCTCTATAGTAAGACATGTTAATTTTGCGTTACACGGAACATGTGACGGATGCACACTTTGATTCCTCCAAAAACATTATTGACAGCGTATACCAACAAATATGAATGAATGTATTTTATGGATTGAGAATCAATTTCATATTTATATTTATATATAAAAATGTAACAAAAATGTATACAAAATAACTAACAGGATGCATAAGCCCAAACGACCATTAGTCGCCATGGGTCAATGTTTAATTGGCTAAGAGAAAATATGAAATTACGGGATACACAGTAGAAGGAGTCACAATAACTGTTCAAAGCCTAACCATATAAGATTTTATTATATAGAGCGTGAATATATTTCTTTGTGATATTAGCTGAAGGTTTCATTAAGGAAATTAAACAAAGTTTTATGTATAAATGCAGTTAAGGGTTGAGGAAATCTAAGGAATTGAACCTTATTCAATTTTAATCATATAAAACAAAATATAATTCTTCGCAGAGTAGAATTTTTCGAATATTATGGGCTGATAATGAGATGGTTAGGTGAATTATGGAGCCTACTGTAAAGATATATTCTCCAGAGAGTATGGAGTGGGCAGATTATTGAGTTAACCTGAACATGGATAAGTTAACTGATATCTAATAATTTAATAAGTTTTCCTTTAAAACTGGATTTAAGATTCATAGGCGAATATTTTGCATTAGTGGAGGAAGTGAAACTAATTTGAATGATAAATTAATTTGAATGATAAAAGATATCCAAAAACTACAAATTAAGTTTTTCTTTCAAATTTCCGCCAGTTTTCTATTCTTTGCTAACAATTCTCATGTAGTTCAATTCTCTTTTTTAACCCTTTCAAAGTAACAAATTTCAACAAATTTCTTAAGATAAGTGTGACACATTAAGTGATTGATGGAAGCATATCATCACGAGCATTAAGACCGAAAAGAAAATACACAACACCATTTATTCTTAAACCAATCGTCTTTTTCACAGAAGTAAAAAAGGCAAAAATAGCGTTTTGGGAAATAATGACAAAAAAAATTCAACTAATTTCCACATTTTTCACATTAGAGCAGAAAAACGAACGGAGGTGCAAGCATAGGTCGAAACAATAAAATGTCAAAAGCATAACAGAGAAGAAAATGAAATGCATGAATTTGTCTTGCTACGCTGAGACTGAAGCTAAGTGGGTAAAAAAGGGTGTCAACCAAGCTCAAGACTGCAAATTTCTTACATGGCTTTTATATATTTTTGCGTTTCACCTACATGTTGTACTTGATACAGAAGACAAAATCTAACTTGATTATAACCATAAGAAGTCTTTATCGAATTTTTTACACTTATTACAAACACCACAAATCACTTAACCCCTCTTGGGTGTGCACATCTCTCTGTCTCTGCAAGGGAGAGAGGGTTAACTTAATACTGTCAATATGTATTTTGGAGATATATGGATATGTTATAGAGAGATATGCAGATGATCAAAGTTATCCAAATGTTTAGTCATCATCAAAGCTTTTCATGTCGCATCAATGTCGGAGAACCTGTGTTGGAATTTTCACCAGAAGGGTTTAAAGTTTGGTTGAATTTTATAGCGTCACATGGTTGTGCGAGAGCAGGACTACAAAGCATTTATTGTAAGTTATCGTTATTGTTAGTAATCAATGGATTTTACAAATTTTATTTGATTTAAATTCGTTTTTTCATTCAGACACATTTTGCTACAAATTCTTCCAATTCCTACCTCTTTGGTGTTAGACCAATAGCAACGGGTGTCAGACTCCGCATTTTATGTGTTGTTTATACGTTTCGTTTGTTGTTGTGGAATTTTTTTAAATTGCTATTAAAAAGTCTCTTCTTTTTTTTATTTTTTATTTTTCGCATCATTTACACAATCAAACATGTCCAACATTTCACTTTTATAGCTAATATATGCGCAATAGATTGAAGATATTACATGTGTTTGTTATTTTTACAATGCTTCTCCCCAACTATTCCTCGATCATATGTACAATTTCTATACATGGGTGCGTGTGTGCTTTTAAGGTCATAAAATGTAGTATTCCTGTGTGAAGATTTATTATAGATTTTAAATGTGTGCTCGTTATTCAATTTAAACCTATTTAACCATTTATCGTAAAGCTATCAAATTATAATTACAACTATTTGAATGGTAAATAATGGGGACTTTTGGTTTTCTAATATCAGGACGATTAGTAAAACCGTTATAAAAAAAAGGTTAGCATTTTAGTTTAATA